>APFE030841036.1:0-55157 GCA_000404065.3 Pinus taeda | reverse complement strand
TATAAAAGTGAGGGGGCTCATCAAATAAGTGTGTGACTTCATTTCTAATAAAAAACAAATTATCTAATCTATCAAAAAGAATTTGCCCTGTTACTGGGCCTGCTCCTGAAGATGTGCTTGGTGCTTCAGCAATCTGTGTTGCTGCAAAAGTGCTTACTCTCTTGACATATTTCTCATGTGAGAGTAGTTTTCCCGATTCTAATAAGCTGGGGAGCCCTCTGTCCTGCAAAGCCATGAACCTATTCTGGAATTTATTGATGTCATCTTGCATATCCTGGATTCTTCTGTCCAGGGTCTGAATTAGGTTCTTCATTGTCAGGACTCTTTTGATTAAAGAGATGGTTTCAGTCCTGTTTCCAATTCCCATTCTTACCAGCTGGGAACTTGTCCTGTAATTGAGCACTTCTATCATCTTGGGGGCAATCTCAGGCATATTGCCTAGAGATGCCCTTACTCTCTGCAATTCTTTTCGTGCTCTACTAATGAGTGCTACTTGCTCATATATGGCCTCAATATATTCCAATTGGTTGGTTATTGATTGTCCAATGGTGGTCCAGATAACTTTCTTGAGCTCTGCTGTAACTTTATCAAAACTGAGCTCCTTTTCTAGCTCTGCAATTCTCTTCTTCAGAGCTTTCACTTCTCTTTCCCTCTCAGCCATATTTTTCTTTTTTTTGTCATATTTTTCATTTATCTTTGCTAGGCTGTCCTGGGCTTGGCTGAGCTCTGACATCTGAGCCTCCAAGACCTGTATCTCATTCCTCAGCTTCTGCATGTCCAGGCTTTCAGCCTGCTCTGTTGTTGGTGCTAAGGTGGTTGGTGCTGTGGTGTCTGGAGCATCCTGCTGTACTTGTTGCTTTGGAGGGACAGTATCTTGAGGGGTTTCCTCAAAGTTTATTTCTTCTGTAGGCGGCTTGGAAGATTGCCCTGCCTCCCTCCACTGTAATGTTGCTTCCAATGTGGTTTCTGTATCCTGCAGCTTTTCTTGTGTTTCAATCAGCTCCTTGTATAATGTCATTAATAAGGAAGCTGCATCCTTTTCTTGCCTCTGCTGGGCAACCTCATCTGTCTGTGGGTGGAGAGTTGGGGGGATCTTCAATTTCTTCTTTATTGCAGCCATGTCTGCATCCCTCAGCTTAAGGACTTGTTGTACAGCCTTAACATCATTGGGGTCATGCCCAAACTCTATGATTATTTCCTCTAGTGCCTTGATCCTGTTATATTTAGCTTGGGAGGATGCCTTCTCCAATTCAAGCTGTGCTACATTGTTGTTTAGGCTATTCTGCAGCCTGTAATTGATCAAGGTCTTGTCTGCCAAGGTGGCATAGACCATCTCAGCCGTCTGTTTGTGAAGCTCGATCTGATCTATGGGGTGGATGTCTTTTGAAAGGACTTCCAAATTAGTCCTGATATAGTCTGCAGCTGTTTGTGGTTGCTGCACTGTCAGAATGAAGTGGCTCATGGTCATCTTGCCTTCTTGCACATCAAATGCAGACATGAGCCATTGCTGATTTGCAGGAGCCATATTTAACAGGTGATTGTAGAGCCGAATTTTTATTGGCTCACTCCTTCTTTTGGCCTCTTTGAATTGTTCTTTTATACTTGCAGGTGTCCCCTGCTGCTGCCCTGAGGAGCTCACCTCTCCTAATGCTGCCTTATCTTGCTCCTACTGCAGGGAGCTGGCAGAAGCCTCCATACTTGGCATCTCCTCCTCTGAGAAGGGATTTAGCCTTTGCCTCTTCTCCGATGTTTCAGTGAGGGGAGTTTCCCTCTCTCTTTTTCTGCTAATATCCTCCCTTTGAGGGGTTTGGAGGATGGAGGAGTCTACTCTGGAATCCTGTCTAGGAGGCGCCATTGGTGTTGTCTTTTCTTGGGTAGCTGTTTAGGCCTCTCCTTTCTGCTTCTCCTGACCCTGTTGGTCTGCTTGTTGCTGTTCCTGCTGGGGCTGCTGTTGATGGCCCTGTTGGCCCTGTTGTTCCTCTGGTTCTTCCATCACTTTATCCTTGCCCTTGCTCTGCCCTTGATTTGTAGTTTGCACTGCCTCTTGTTGTGTTGCAGAGGATGAAGCAGCTACTCCTGTCTGAGGATTTGGTAGAGAAAGCACCTGAGAAGGACATTCCAAGTCAGCCATTTTTAACAAATGCCTTCTAGCCCTTTCAACTAGCTCTTCTTGAGACACAGGCTCTTCTAGTGTGTTTCTTCTCCACTTCGGTTGGTTAGCATGTCTTAAAATGTGGAACATGCTCTCATGTTCATAGCTAGAGAGCTTGCATTTCTGCCTTCTCAAGGATATAAAGTTGTTAGGGTCATAGGGCTTCCAAAGGAAGCTTTGTTTTAGGCCAAGGCCTTCCAACATCCTATCTGCTTCTTTCCATCCTTCTCTTCTGTTTAAGATGAAGTGGCCAAGCTAGTTTCTAACTTTAAGCTGTTCTTTTTTACCCTTTCCTGCAAAGTGCACCTGGTCGGCATTGCCAAATTGCCTGAAATACTCGAAGGCAAAGAGCCTCATGGGCACAAATCTGGGCAGCTTGTATGGGCGCAGCTCACACCCATATATTCTAATCACAGTGTAATGCTGGTAAAAGTACCAATCTCCTATGCTGTAGGCACTGGACAGTTGCAGAATCCTCTGCATCTCATCAGAGAGTCTTGGAGGGGGTGATGTCAAGAGCAGAGACAAAGCTGGATGGATGAATAAGTCTATGAACTCAGAATATGTATATGGTGAATATGCAAGGATGTGGAAGACTGAGCTCCAGTATACCACTGATCTTGGGTTTCCTGCTGCATCAGTTCTCTTGATTTCAAAAGAGAACTTCTCATGTTGGTGGTACAGAATGAGATGATAAATATATGAGGTGTATCTGAACACCCTCTCTCTGGACAAGTGTAGAAATTGCTCATGTATCTTGTCAGAGATATATGTAGCATAGTCATAACAAATGGGGGCCTTACCAGGGGAAAACATTGTCATCATCACTAGCACAGTTTCCTCTATAAACTCCATTGATTTGTACCCCAGCACTGAGCTTATCATGTATGCCAAGTCCAGGCCTAGTTGATTTAAATAGCCATCAAAGATGGGAGGATGCAGCACTGTGTCAGATTTTTTAATAAACAATTGATTCAGCTTTAGGATCTCTGCCTCTATGAGTATCTTGGCTCCTTGATTGATTAGGTCCAGCAGGGATAAGGGAACCAATTTCTTTTGAGTTTTGAACTGGAGCATCTCCCTGATGGCCTCAGGGGTGGTGTAAAATACTACTGCACCTTGAGGGTTGAGCACAGCCCTTTGCATAGGGTCATAGAAAACAGCACACAAGTGGATGAGGTCAGGGAACTGGTTGACCTGGGGCATCTTGAAGATTGGGAGGAAGGATTCCCAAATGCCTAGAATATCTGTTCCATCTCTGTGCTTAGCCCTGAGCTCATTTAGCAAATGAATGTGAAACGTACATTTGGATGGGCTGTCCTCTGAGATTTGGTAATCTAGGTCTGCCAAATCTTGCCAGTCCAGCTCTCCCTGAGGAGCATTCAAGGGAGTAACATTGAGGGCTACTCATGCTGAGGGGGTATCCATGTCTGTTTAAATGTTTTTTGAAATGATGAGCTTGCTAGCTGAGAAAATGGAATTGAGAGGAACGCCGAGTAACAGGATTTCTCTACAGCAGAATAGGATAGTACTGGGATCTCAGAGAAGACTTCTTATATAGTTTAGCAGACCTCCTTTGACAATTTAGGAGCAGGTTATGAGTTCACGATTGCGCGAACAGAGAAGGGTTTTCACTCAAATTGAAGTGTAAAATGGCTCTGCGAATGTAATTCGACCTCTAATTGTCCAGGGGAAACAGGATATACTTGGTTTTCTGGTGAAATTTCAGTATTCTGCCATGTTCAGGTGTATTTTACAATTAACTGTGAAAAAACCAATTTGCGAGGAGGTGGACGGGCAAATACGTGTTTAACCAGTAGCTCGGGACGAAATAGCAGTTGGGTTGGCGCTTTGAGCTTCTGCGGATGGTCTGGAGTAGGCTGGTAGACTGCTGGTCGTAATATGCATGCAGGCAACGAAAAACCGTAAAATATGGCCTTTTTGCTTTATTGGCGCGTTTTTTGAGTGACGTGAGCATGTGGGTCCGGGTTGGATGACGTCAGCAGGACGTCATCGGGTGACGTGGCAGCCTGAGACCGGTCCACGGGGGCGATGAGGTGGCGACCAAGTGGGCGAATGGAGGACGGGGTGCGCGGTTGTGGCAATGACGTGGGTAACAGCAGGGCGGGGACGTGGGAGGACAAGTGTCGCCATATCGGGCCCCCTCCTACACGGCAAGGAATCTGTCAGAGGGGGCTCCGACGGAGTTTGGCAGCGACGCGTGTCCCCGCGTGACGTAAGCGTCTGACAGATATCGGAAGGTATCTGTCGGACATCAGGGGCCTTCCGAAATCCATGAGAGCCGTTGATCTGCGGGCGCATGATCGGACGGCTGTTGGGCGAGGAACCTGCACGGCAAATAAAGTCAACCTTTCTTAAAGGTCAGACGTCGGGTTCCTCCGAAATTGCTATTGGCCATAGCTCTGGCAAGGTTGCGATCGGATGGTCATCGGGCCGATCAACTACACGGAGGATAAGAGTCAGTGGGCGGGTTATAAAATAATACTTCTCGGCAAGTACGCCCGGCGGGACCCTTCACTTTATGAATGGTTTTCAATAGTTTTGAATGATTTTCTTTAATAAACTCATATTTGCCCGACAACATTGGGAACGGCAAACCAAAGGTTTTTCATGTAATTTTTCGTACAAAGCATATGGGGGCAAAACTTTATGAAAAGGGGGTTTTGATGAAATTATATGAAAAGGCGCACATTGGTTATCAACCTTAGGATAAGGCGGGGAAGGTAGGTTTTCATCATATTTTTGCCCTTTAATGGTATAAGGGGCTCAAAAGGGTTTCTTTAAGGGTTCTCAAGCAAAAATGGAGACTTGGGTAGGTAGATGCGTTCAGATGGAGAAAAGGGGTTAAACATGGGTTCTTGACCTTAACCAGATATTAATTCAATTCCCAGGGAGTGGAAATTATGGCTATAGTGCCAAGGAGGGGATATTTATACATTGTGTGGGGTTTATACACCATGGTGTTATAATAATAGGGGAAATGAAGTATAGGGAGCTAAATAATAGAGTTAGCTGTTAATGTGGGAGGAAAATATGGATGAGGATCAGTACAACCAAGTTTTCTTGAAAACAACTTAGTGTAAAGAGTACATCAAAATTAAAAGACTTTTGGACAAGAAATGTGGCTTTTAAAGGCCATAAGAACCATCACAAAGCCTTAAGTTTCTCTTATGTACACAACTTGTGAAGGGGTGTTAGTAATGAGTGATATACAAATGGAAAAAAGTTAGTCATGCTCCACTGTGTTACTTTGCCTGTACATGGTTAGCAAAGTTGATCTTGGAAGGGACATCACTTCTGCAACCCCATCTACCTACCCAACTAATTTGCCTAACATTTTTTATTTCTTCTTGGAGGGTGCACTTGGACTTGCAAACCCTTTGTGTGCCTTTTCTTTTGCATTGGCTTTTTTGCTTTCATTTCCTATTCTAGCACTACCCTTATTTCTTCCAAGGCCCCAGATTAAGCAGTTGGGAACCTTAGTTTCTCTACCTAACTACTGATCTGCCAAGATTAAATAGTTAGGACAGATTTCTTTCTCTATTCTACAACATAAATTGAAAACATGGCATGATCCAGATTAGACTGTTGGGTCATCCATTAAAACTTTAATGAGTATGGAGGCATATACACACCTTCTCTTTTCTTGCAAATATGGAACCTTTGTAGCAGCAAAATTGAGCATATTTGGCACTTTGTATTTGCCAATCATGAAATATGAAACCTATTGGTATAGGTATCCAACAGAATGTTACGATATTTATGAGCCCTAATATCCTCATCTCCTTTAACGCTTAGCTCCTTAAGCATTTCTCCTCCATGCAATTGAGGGTTGTAATGTGTGGCTTAGTTTTTAGGTGCTAAGGTGTTTTGTTCTTTCCAGGAGCCAATCTTCATTTACTAAATACTTTGCACCCTTGGTTCCTTAGATTTTCATGACCAAGAGCTAACCCAATATTGGAAGCCCCTTCCATCGTAATTTTTCCAAATTCATCTATGCTAAAGTTACGAGGTCTTCATCCTCTAATATGACATTATTACTCAATGTAGTGGCTTTACAATGATGACACCTATCACCTAGATTTGGCACAATAGGCCACCCAATAATGTTGAATCATCCTATTGCACGTCCTGTCGTAATGCCATGTCATGATGACATCAGATGAAACTGCAGCTTCTAGGAGCCAATATTGTTCTGCCATGTGTCATACCAGAGGAGAGAGAAGAGTCCCCATCAAAAATTGGTTTTGTAATAAGATTATTTGTTAATCTTCTTCAACATTCATTGGTGCTTTATAGTTTTATCAAAACTACTAGACATCATAACTTCTTACAATAGCTCAGTTGAGAAGTTTTGATATTCTAATGTGTCAGAGCTCCAATATTCTGATGCCTTAGTCCTTCTGATATCCCAATGATCCAACCTCTAATCTGCCACCTGCTCCAATTATCTAAGGTTTCGATACCCAATGTGTCAATATGCTTATCTCCGATATCCCACGATATAATATGCCTAATATCCGATATGCTTTCTGCTTTGATATTATTTCCTTCCTAAGGCTTAAAATCCCTGGACTTCGATAGACCATATATTTTAATCCAAGAATTCATCTTTGAACTTCCGCATATCATTGGAAAAATCTTCCACAGAACCTTTCATTTTATAGGGTCTATTGAAGGTTTTGAGTCCATTTTCTACTTGTGAGATGGATGCAAATTCTCTGTCAAACTTTTCTCCTTGACTCTTCTTGTGCTTGGAAGGTCGAAATCTCAACCACCATAGTGACCATTTTATGGCTTCTTTAGTAAGCCGGATACTGTGATTATTCACTACATGAAGCCTGGAGCTTCTATGGAATTCCATCACTATAGTCATCATTTTATGGATTTTCGAGTAAGTTTTCTACTATGACAATTTTCTACAAAACATTCCAACAGCCATGGGATTCCTCTAGAACACCCAATCATCATTCTAACCCCTATTTGGCATCAATGCCAACACTTAGACAACCACCCATATACCACCAATTATCCAACAAGAGGAAGAGTATGTGTTTCTTGGAGATGTATAGCGATTAGATTCAGCCACTGTCGAGGGGGAACTATTGATTTTTCAGTTATCACTAACATTGATGAGATTTTTATCCCTTTTCCATTGATTTCAAAGGGCGCATTCTTTAGGATATAATTTTTTCAGAGGACAATATTAGTTGGATGATTCATCTTGGGTTGTCGTCAATGCCAAATTGGGATATTGTTCGCATTGATGATATAGTTTGTGCAATTGTTGGTTACAATGATTAATTATTAGCATTTATGTCAACCTAGACATGTAGTGCAGATGATTATGTTTCTTGTGGTTATGTTGCTTGGCTTCCAAGCTATAGGGTGTTTACCTTGGATTACTATGGCATCACTACCTTAGTATTGGTTTGTGTGGTCTAGGTCAGAAATTGGTATTGGCATGACAGGTATTAGTATTACCATGATATCTACCTATGGTTATTTCCTTGGAGATTAACATGGTACAGGGGTTCCATGGTGTTATCGGGAAAGCTAGTGTCCATTCAGAGCTTCTAGTCCCACTAAGATGGGTAGCCATCTTAGAAACAAACAAACTAAAGTTACTTGTGTTTTCCTTTATGAGAAGTAGATGAGAGAGAAGACGAGAGTACCAACCTCAGTCTTTTGCTTGGCTCCTTTCTTGTTTCCTCTCCCCTCTGACAGATCTTTGTCACTCTTTCCTTGCTTACCCAACTTTAGAGCACACTTGTAGAGTCGAAGCAGCATAATACCATCAAAGCATAGAGATCTACAATCATAAACAATATAGGACCAGATATATATTGACCACACAAATGCATATATTAACTCAGACATACAAGAATCTGGAGGAAAACTCAAATAGCTTTATTGATAGAAAGAGTAGAAGAGAGGATTACAACCCATTGGTCTGACCCAATGTCATCCTCCTAGCATGAAAGCCCTTCTTCACCTCATGAAAAGCTTAGATCACCCAAAACTATGATGTTCCATAAACAAACCAATAGCACTTCCTTACAAAAATACAAGATTCCAGCCTCTCGATCTCTGGGATGAGGGATCCATATATAGATGTTTGTAGGTGGGTGAGTTAGCTTCTGGGATTTTGATTAGTGTCATTTCTCTAATAGTTCTCAATTCCACTTGCATATTTCACGATCTCTTACTCATCCCTGGGCGAATTCAGAGAGGCAAGTGTCACAGGAGAAGTTTCTGGAAGATTTCATGATCATCCACCTTGCAAACTATCTCTGCCATTTTTCTAATCTTGCCCATCGCACCACATAGAAGGTCTTTTCAGTATGCATCACACCCGCCATGTGCATTAGGTGCGATGCATCACACTTTGACCAAGGAGCAAGTGATATGGTCGAGTTTTGACCAATTCTGAGTAGTTTTTCATGGAGAACTTATGGGAGATGATGTAATCAGTAGACCTTATGAAAAAAAACTTTTAGGGACTTAGAATCCCTTGGTTTCTGGACATATATGATTGGTGTTGTAGTGCCTAAATATTTCTATAATAGTTGCCCCCTAAAGCATGAGGTCATAAATCTTTCTGATGTTGGGTGAAATGTTTTATCATGAGGATCTGAGGTTTTTCGAAATGGGAGGTGACCTGTAACAAGATACAATACAATATATTATCATTGCAATATTTTCATGATCTAGCTTAGGTGGGAATTCCCATGCTCAGCTTTATAAATTCATTCTCATGTACATAAGACAGACAACCGTCTGTGTGGCAGACTGATGATTCTGGTAGAGTCATCATCCTTTGGCTTGGATGATTATCTGTGCAGCAATGATGTACATTTGATGTCTTTATTTTCCTAAATATATCACAGTATGAATAAATGAAACTAGATTTGGGGTCTTCAAACTCATTCAATCTTCGACCGAAGTACAAGTCGATCCAAGTGAAAAGATGTTCTGGAGTCGAACATGGAAAGACATCGCTTGATTACTAGCCAATGATGTAAGTTGTTAACAAGCACGAGAGGAATCACCGATAATGATAATGACCCTTAAGGTATGACAGTTCCTTTTTCGTGGTGTGAAAATGGGACTTAGCATCAAACACCACGCAAAATCTTTCAATCGAAGACCATTGACGTAAACCTGTTACTAGAAGTGAGAAACTTTC
This sequence comes from Pinus taeda, assembly GCA_000404065.3. NCBI lineage: Eukaryota > Viridiplantae > Streptophyta > Pinopsida > Pinales > Pinaceae > Pinus > Pinus taeda. The sequence continues at coordinate 45,795 of APFE030841036.1, read as the reverse complement.
CATTGAGGCATTTAAGCTTCAAATTATTGAAAGGGTTGTTCCTAGGCCGACTTCTTGGATAATGAGCTGATGTCGACAAGAAGTGACGCGTCGTAGGAGCGCATTAATGAATCCCACATCTACGACACAAAACAGAGAAAATTATTTTGTGGAGGTGAAAATGATCTGAGGATACAGGGTTGAGGGTGGTGGTCATGAAAGAATGAAGCGTGAAGGTATTGCAGTAGATGCGATACAAGCTATGTTGGTGAATTCTCTGAGCGACTTCTCTTGAACATATCAACGACACTAAAATGGATTGGTAGCTTTAACCCCAAAAAAGGATGGTATGGTGGACCAATGGTAATATGACCAGTGAACAGAATAACCCAACCCGGCTCAATCATGGTGATGGAGTAAAAGTTTCATGTTCAAGAGTGACTACCTACCAATAAAGTTTCTTCAAGTTTTCTTCCCAATTTTCCCCAGTGGAGTCCCCATTTTGTTATCAGGAAAACTAGTGTCTATTTAGAGCTTCTAGTCCTCGTAAGATGGGTAGCTACCTTAGAAACAAACAAACTAAAGTTACTTGCATTTTCCTTTATGAGAAGTAGATAAGAGAGAAGTAGAGAGTACTAACCTCAGTCTTTCGCTTGGCTCCTTGCTTGTTTCCTCTTCCCTTTGACAGATATTTGCCACTCTTTCCTTGATTGTCCCACTTTAGAGAACACCTGTAGAGTCAAAGAAGCATAATACCATCAAAGCACAGAGATCTACAATCATAAACAACATAGGACCAGATATATGTTGACCACACAAATGCATATATCAACTCAGACATACAAGAATGTGGAGGAAAACTCAAATAGCTTTATTAATAGAAAGAGTAGAAGAGAGGATTACAACCCATTGATCTGACCGAATGTCAGCCTCCCAGCATGAAATCCCTTCTTCACTTCATGAAAAGATTAGATCACCCAACACTATGATGTTCCACAAAGAAACTAACAATACTTCCTTACAAAAACACAAGATTCCAGCCACTGAATCTCTAGGATGAGGGATCCATATATAGATGTTTGCACGTGGGTAAGTTAGCTTTTGGGATTTTGATTAGTGTCATTTCTTTGATAGTTCTCAATTCCAGTAGGATATTTCATGATCTCTTATTCATCCCTGGGTGAATTCAGAGAGGAAAGTGTCACATGAGAAGTTTCTGGAAGATTCCATGATCATCCACCTTGCAAACTATCTCTGCCATTTGTCTACTCTCGCACATTGCACCCCATATAAGGGCTTTTTAGTATGCATCTTACCCCCCATGTGCATTAGGTGAGATGCATCGCGCTTTGACCATGGAGCAGGTGAGATGGTCTAGTTTTGACCAGTTCTGAGTAGTTTTTCATGGAGAACTTCTGGGAGATGATGTAATTAGCTGACCTTGCTCCTTTAGGTTATGAAACAACACTTTTAGGGACTTAGAAGCCCTTAGTTTATGGACATATGTGATTTGGGTTGCAGTGCCCAAATATGTCTATAACACATGGTATTAGCATAACCATGGTATTGAGCCATGGTATTGGCCTAGAGTTTACTATAGTATAGGTGTCCATGGTGTTGATTAGAGATTGTTGAGGATATTTATATATATATTATTGTGATTATCTTGAGTGATATTAAAGATTGATTATGGGTGTGAGAGTGAGTATGAGCTACAATATTTTGTTTTGCATAATTCTTATGTGTAGGTGTTTTTGGGTGATGGAATTATCAGATTTTAGTTTTAGATCATATCATAGATAGGTTGTTGGGTTGCTCATGTTAAGAAATTTTGTGAGTCCAGTGTGAAATATTATGAAATGAGGTTCACATAGAGGCATTGAGGGCATTGAGGTTCATATTAGACAATGTGTAAAGACGGTGGAGGCCTTCTAGCCACTAGAATGAGAAGAATATTTCTCTAGAGTCTAGTAGTAATGTGTGAGGCTCATTGGTTTTGGTGGCTTACAATGAACATGTCTATGTTGAATTGTGAGAGGAGAGTCTCTCTATCTCATATTACTAACAAAATTGTCTTAGTAGTCATGTCTTCCATCTACTGGGTGGTATCTCCTCTATGTAGAACTTTGTTCAACATAATAGAGATTTGAGCAGCAGTAATAACGGGCATTTTTTTCCTTGGAGAGGTTTTTACACCAAAAATAATTTGTTCCCTCTTATATGGATATTTTCCTTTTCTGTTATTTATGGTCTTTTTATCTAGTGTTTTTACATGCTTTGATACATTCACTTCATGTTGATTTCATGAGTGTAACTGATACATTACTAAATCTTGTGTTTTGTTCAAAATAAATAAAAACAAAATATATCCTAACACTACTGATTCACCCTCCCCCCGAGTAGTGAGCTCATTTCCAACAGGATAAAATATATTTACGTCACCCCTCATATCTAGGCATTATCTAATGAGTCTTGTTGTAGAAGTAAATGAATATAAAAGGCCTTCAAAGTTTTTCATTAATAACCAAATAATATTTTCATCCATAGATGGAAGTTAATAACTTGCCAATCTTTGAAATGTCGGTTAATTTGATTGATAGAAATATGATAAGGCTCTCATGCCCTGAAGTAAACATGTAAAATAGAAACTAGAGATATTTATGGGTAATTGTAATATAGTAGAAACTACTACTAAAATAAAGATAGAATTATCAACACCTGAAATCTTAAATCGATCAGATGCAATATTGCATAAGTAGTTGATAAGGAGTCTATGATTTATCTACTTCTAAGCTAGATTGAATCTATGTTATTGGAACTATTTCATTGATCATGACTTGTCAAATTTCTTCTCGTTGTATCATAATAAAAGAAATCATTAGGAAATTATTAATGGTGTTGGACCCGACAACATGTCAGGGAATCTCCCTAGTAATAAGTCCCAACTAGACTCAGACCGTTTGGAGTAGGAGACCCAGTAGTGTGTAGTAAAGTAATGCCTTGATTCCGGTAGAGTGCATAGGTAAGTGTGATAACTTTTTCAGAAGCACGTGTGTGACCTTGCAGCGAGTCAAATGAGATGCATGGCGGTTCTAACACATGGAGGGGAAAAAGAAGAGTGTCCCATAGAAGTATGTAATAAAACGTAGCCTGAAAGGAACACATGAGCAGAATGACATCACAAGCTGGAAAACAGAATAGTCCACAAACCAAAGTGATGGGTTAAACAAACAACACATCTGCAACAAGATTCATAAAATTGCATACAAAATAGTTCACACACAAATGCATAACTTAAATAAAATACATTTCTAAAGAAAACAAAATAGTCCAACTACAATAACACCATACGCATGAAAACAGGTTCACTCTATTATATATTATGAAGTGAAAGTTCCATCCATACATATACCATTAACAACCACTAGCCTCAATAGTGGAACATTACAGTCAACACCACTTGCTCCTCCAAAAGAAATGTACTTTCTCTACATTGTGGAGAAGCCAGGGCTCATCACAATACTCTCCAAGCCTTCTCTAAGTAATGCCTTGCCAAAATATTGGTTCCCAAAAGCATGTAATATGAGTTATGAGGTTCTATATATAGCAAAGGGTGGATTGACCCTTATCATTCCACTTTGACTCTTGCACTATGCTCATGACTCTTTACATTACATAGTGATTGTTCAAATTCAACTAGCGACAATTGGAATTTCACTTACAACATATTTAAAATAATACGATTTCCACATATATCCATGTGGGAAAAAATAGGCTTGAGGTAGCCTAACAAGGAAAGCAACAACACTTGGGGTCTTGGGGAAAGACTAAATCAGTAACCTCCTCATGGTGGTCTTCGGTGATGAGATGATACCAAGTTTGGTACTACAGTATTGTGTCCCCATACTATTTGGTGATGCATTTATCAAAGCAGAATCTTGCATCTGTAGCTTCTAGCTATATGGTTATCAACACCTATCTAGCTCATCTTGAAGCATGCACAACAATGTCTGGAGTGTGGTTAGACCACTGATGTCATTTGATATCTTTTTGGCACTCAGTTGCAAGTCATCACTAGTGACTGACACATCAACTTCTGTATGTACCTATCAACCTCCAAAATGACTTGGTTCTTCCTCATGGCTTGAGTGAGGGTTTCTATTAAAGGGATATTGTGTGTCCTCACTATGACATATAGAATCCTAAACAAACATGCATAGGAAGCCTCAATGCTGGTGATAGTTGCAAGGAGCTACTCATAGTTCCAGATCAACATCTAAATCTATGCTTTGTCTAGCTCTGCCTACAACTTCATCATATTATGAAAGTAAAGTGGGGCTCTCTTGTACCTTATTCTCCATTCTTGTACATGCAAAATAGTAACATGGATGTCTTTAAGAGTTTGGGTTTTCTTTATGCATTACAACTGAAAACCATATAGATGGACAACCATTCTATTCACAGTGACAAATCCTTTATACAGTGTCCACATGGTGGTCTCTAAAGGTGATATTTCAACAAGTATTGTTTGCTTCATTTCTGCCATAGCAGATCCTGCGGACTAATGTGTTCTCGACTTAGCCTCTTACAAGTTCTTTTTAATCCAATCATTCTATGCTATCAAGAACTAGACCATTGAGTTCATGGCTTTTGCATAAGCCTTAGAATCCTCTCCCATTGTATCTAGATGTCTTCTAATAGCTAATACAATCACCCTTTCTTCTATGTGTGCTGGTGATGTATGATCATATGAGAGACACTTTCTTCGTTCTTGTACAATCCTTTGTTGTGACTCATGAAATCACGTATTGTACACATCCATTTCCGAATCATCATCAAGGATTTCAACCTCTCCTTGCTCCCCCAGAAATGGTTGTGATTCTAGAGGTGGAGACTATGGTGCGACCTCAAATGCTCTTAGCATGATATCAATGTCTTGGTCATGTGGCTCTTGTTTCATCTCAGTGTTTATTGATTCAACCATATCATCAACCTACAAAGAAAATTTTGAACCTACACCCACTTACCCTCTTCTTCATTTGCTAGCTACTATGATTATTCAACCTCTATAGGTGCAGTATTCTCTACCATTACACCTTGCCTTTCCTCATATTCCCTTTTTTTCTTCTCTTCCCTTTCCCTCGTCCTAAGCTCTTTTTCTGCTTTCATCTTATTTTCTATTTCCTACAAATTCCTCTCTGTATCCTCCACCATTTTCTTCCCTCTCTTCCTATGGTCTACTCTCCTTTCACGTTGTTTCCTTTTTTCCTCTATCTCCAAAGCTAATTTCTCAACAAGAGGATATCCTCTAAAATTGTAGCTTTTCTTAGCCTCTGTGCTCTCAAAAATATTCCTCTTGCCTTTTTCTTGTGCCAGTTTGCTACTCACTACTGTGTTGTATTTTCTTCTTGTGGTGTTTTTTCATGCAATGCTGCTTTCCATTCTACAACATGCTGACTAGTTCATTGAGCCTAGACATTTTGTAGCAATACCTCCAAGGATCTTCCTCTGTCCAGTGACATGCCCTGTGGATCCATGGGTAATACACCTTCACATAGTGGCTATTTCATCTACAGTGGGGGTTCTATGAATTGAAACTCATGGTGTTGAACCCAAACATCTTCAAGTCCTCAGCCTTGGCATTCACATCCTTCAAAGTATGGATCTTATACAACCTAATCCGCAAAGGGAGAGTAGGCCATGGTGCCTTCTTCCTCCTATGCAGTCCTACTGATATCCATTTGGAGATGTGGTATCTCATGTGGAGACTTGGCAGCTCATATGGAGATTTCTCTCTACCAAACATCGTGATTAAGGTGCCAGTAGGTGAAGCATACCAATTTGCAATGTTAAGCAATCGATACATCACTTCATGGGACACGTGAGGTGCATCCAGTTTGAATATCATCTTGTAAATTGGTGTGATGAAGTGGTTAGAAAAACTCACCATGACTCGTCGGTAGCTACACTCAGAGAGAAACTTGCAATAGATGTTCACAGCATCATCTGATGGTGTCCATGTCCAACCCATGCTAGGGAACTGTTGTTAGGCACAAATTGCATCAAGTAGGTATGTGGACATAAAGAATATTACATGCTTATCCTTAGGTGGAGTCTGGGCATTAAACACATGCACTTTCAAATGGAGAGCCAACATGTCAGACCAATTGAATGGCCTTCCATCATTTTCCAGTGATCCAACATAACCAACCAACTCTATGGAAAGGTTTTCATTCTCACTCGACCATACAAGCAATATGCAAAGATGACAAAGATTCGGTAGGCCTTCGTGAGTGACATCGTCTTGTAGACCTGGATGGGTGTTGCTTGGAACTTTGATGGCTCTTTTACCCAATGCTTCATGATTTGTTTAGTGTTCACATTATTATTGGCAGTGTAGAAAAGTGCATCCAAGTGGTTCACAGGCTACATAAAATGATACATTTGACATTATTTTTCTGTCCTACAGGTGGCAAGTTTTGTTGCACTAGTACTGTTCAGTGTCATCATCTCAGGATCAGTATGTGAGACAATCGAGTGAATGACACCACGCACGGGAAGGGAGGGTACTTGTATCCAACCCTATACAATCCTGACTTGTGAATGTTGAAATAGACCTATTGATATTCCACATCTTCATTGAAGCTACTTGCAAATATGTCCTTTATTTCTTACCATGTAACCTTCATGTCCTTCTGTATGAATAGTTGTGTGTCTACATAGATGGGAGAGTTATTTGCACCTATTAAACCATATCTCTAGTTCTACTCTTTATAGTATCCTTTGATCCAACTCTCTTGGAAACCATGATGCCTATACTACTGAGAAGCTGCTCAACAATTGATGCACCTGAAGACATAGCAAACACTCATGAATCTCAGAGGTGAGTGACTATTAGCATAGTCCCAACTATCAGTGAGAGGTATTTATTATTGAAACTATGTAGAGCGCAATTGAGTGTGGCTTTCTATGGGGAGGAACTACACAATGGGTAGTTGAGTCTGGCTTGATGCTAGTTGGGACTGCACATTGCACATTCCCACTGGAAAATACTCAGGGACTAGCTTCTAGAATTGTGTGGAGCACGCATTGAGCAAGTGATTGGTAGCCTCTATGAAGTTCTTATAGCTAAGGCAGAGCCTTGAGATCTAGAAATGTGTAGTGTGTTCCTGGAAGAGCTAGATCTAAGTCAAGGCAACCTAGATATTCCGAAGGGAAGCATGAAAATGAGTAGATGTGAATGCATGAGAGAAGGATGGTGCTAATATGAGTGAATGTAATGCATGTAATAAAAAAATATATAGGAATTAGTCAAACAAACAAATAATGAAGCTTGTGGAGAGAGTCAGTGCAATAACGAGCGTTAGTGGAAAAATTGGGTTATGCATGTGAAGCTTAGAAAAGGCAATGAAAAACTTAAAACAACACTTATATAAGATAAAACAAATGAAAACGTGAGAAGTCATTCAATCAAACATGCAAGACATCACTCGCAGAAGCCAAGGAAACAAAAGTGACAGAAAAGGCAGCAAAAGACTTGTAAAGAAAAGCTTAACCAAAAAAGTTGTCTCGATTGTGCCGAAGGCTTCTAGATGCCTCGAGAATGCCATAGCTCCAAGATCAAAGGTGAAAATGAGCTCTAGCGACCTCCATTAAAAAAATTTGATAGATTTATGATGTGCATGCCAAAAATATAGGAAAAAAATAGGTAGTGGTAGTTTCTAAGATTGACTCAAGTGTAACTCCTAGTGCTAAAAATAGATGCACTTTTAAGGGATTCTTTTTTCTTCTTTTCTTTTCGAGGAAGGCTACCATGCACGCATGGATAAATTGCATAGTTTTGGAGGGAACCAAGTAAACTACCATCACATGTATCAGGAAACAAGTAAGGGGAATGATTATGTGTAATTCCTGGTTTGAGTGGTTCTGGCTACCTCTCATGCTCTACACAGTTTCCCAGCTGAAGACAAGCTATCAGTTGGGTGTGTGGAGTTCTAGAGATGAAGCTCACTGATGGGCTGATTTACACAACTTTTGAGAGCAAGGCTCACTACTAGATTGCATTGTGCAATTCCTGAGAGAAAGGTTGGTCGCCCTCTCGGACTGTGCAATTTTCCAATGAAGTGCAAGAACCTGATGCAACCAGGCCATGGATGGTCATCCTGTGGTTAGATAGCAAAGAAAGTAAGCGACCACAATTTTTAAAGTGAAAGATAAGTTCAAACAAAAACACTAGTACCTAGGTTGTAAAAGACAAGGTATTGATATTTAAGGAGAGAGGTTCCAAAATGAAGTGAAGGAAAACTTTTGGAGGGTGATTGTAGCTGCTACAACATTGGTGACACATTAGTAGAACTCCAAAACTCTGTATGGACCTTGTCTCATCTAAAGCGATTATAACTCCTCTGGAAGTATTGTTCAATTATTTGATTGCCATGGCTTCCTCTCCAGCTTGGGTGAAAGATATAATCCCTACCATTCTCTTGATCAGTCAGCATGCATACCAAGCCAAGTCAACTGAGTTGTTTCAACTGGGGATGAGGGTTATATTAATGCATAAGTAATATATACTACCAGAGTTTTAGCTTCATCTTTCATGTTGCTCTACTACCAGGAGGCCTAGATAGTACCTCACTGAAGTTGCCTCAGGAACACAAGCATCGCTTTGCTTCCAGCGAGCCTGGATAGCACCCCAATAGATTTACTTGTTTCACCTCTCTATATAGGAATCATTTCTCCTCTTTTGCCTTTTTTTTCTTTTTTTTAGAGAACTGTGCATAGGCACTTATTTATTCCATGACGCAGAAGAGGGATCCCGACTTATTGAGAGAAGAATAGGTTGTCCCTTCAGAGAAGTATGTTATATATACCTCTAAAATAACTGTTAATGTTTTCCTCCTCACCTTACTCTACTTTACTGATCTAAAAAGGGTTAAGCGAATATAGAAAAACTTATTAGAGTAGGTGATAATAGTTAAAGGTGCAAGAGTTATGTTCTCACCAAGACTCACTCTGAACAAAACATATTTTCCATCAAGATATCACCAACTGAAGCATGAAATCTCTTCATAAAGATAGGGCATAGCAAATAACCAAATGTTAATATCTATGCAAGTCATCTTGTACTTACCCTGCATGTCTCATGAGGTGAACACATTTTCATGTGAAGCTAATCCTACAGTTGCATAACAACCAAACAAAAAAGAAAGAAAAATACAAAAGTAAAGAAAGAAAAGCGAGTAATAAAAGCCAAACATGAAAGAAAATAAAAAAGAAAACAAACACTACTCCTACTCCTAAGATAAATCGTGCATGGGCCTACTCATGTAAGGTACCACTTTCAATGCAACCATCGGTGCATTTGTTGGCCCATGAAGGCATGGATGACAAGAAAGATATTCAGGTGAACTGACATGCATGAAAGATAAAACAATGAAGACCAAAATTCTTGAAGTTTAAATGCATCCACATAAAAGAAATATAAAAAGCACAAGACAAACACTCTATAGACGTACCATGGTGAATCATCGCATTATGCATAGATGACGAACATGCACACTCTTTTTATATTGAAAAATGAGAAAACATGGAGAAAGAATAAAACTTTCTCCATGACTTGCTACGTATGACTCCTCCAATGCATGAGTGATAGGATATTGTGATTTTGGTGGAGGAAGTGAATTCTATGGATTAGATTGGTTTTCAATGAAAATGGGAGAGTGATGAGGAGCCTAGGGTGTTTCAATAGAATTCTAATCAGGAGTGGAGCTAATATCAAGACTACGAGAAAATGACATAACCATCTACTCAGGCTGAAGTGCCTCAATAGCTTGAGGTGTTTCCACTTCATGAGTAGGTAGATCATCAAAGATTAGTGGCTTAGAAATATCAACAACAAGCGAATCAACATTGTGATAGAATGAGTGAGTGAGGAGATAATGAAAACCACAATTAGAAAATTCGAGATGTACATTGATATCCTCATCATCTGACAGATTGTACAGACAGGTTGATGAGAAACAAATTTGTCACCCTTTGACTTTCTAGAAAGAAAATATGACATATTAGGTGGATTCAGAAAGAAATATGTGTCCTCTCCACAATCAAATGACGGATTGACATCCTGTGTGTTATATGAATGATCAGAAGTAGAAACATCTAGGATTCAATTTTCACAAGAAAAACTGAAAATGCAAGAACAACAAAAAATGTTAGGAAAAAGAAAATGAGGTGCAGATGGAAGGAGGTCATCCTTCACCACATGTTCTTCTTCAAATTCCTACACATGATCATAAAAAATGACAGCATAGGTTGGCTTTTCGGGACCAACTATGGTGACAATTTGATCCTCATGAACAACAAAGGTGGAGTTCAGAATGGGTGAACACAACACAATACAATCTAAAGGATCAAAGGAAGCAGATGACAGAGGTTGAGAAGATAAAACCTCATGATGACAATTAGGGTTGTAGTTGAAATCTACACATATGTTCTAAGTAGGTGTGGTAGAAGGATGTGACAGTTCAACATATGGGTTCGTATCTTCTCCCACCTTGTCCTTCAAAACTAGAGTTGATTTATGACAAAAGGACGAAGGGTCACTTGCCACATCAACCTTGTTCATCTTAGATTTGGAATCTCTAACATCGAGGCATGTTGGGAGGTGCTTGAATGATTCCTATTGATTTGGATTTTCATACATGTGAAGAAGATACTGAAATATTTATTTGATAAAATTCCAAATAATTTCATCTTTAGGGATTTGGAAAGCAAGATTATAGAAGCAATTCCAAAATTGTGCAATGGTTTCATCAGGTGCTTTCTGATATTCCAGAAATTTTTTATTGACTTCTTTCCGGTCATTGTGATAGAAAGCACAAATTAACTCTCTCATCATGTGATCATAAGCGTGAATAGAGGCTGCATGAAATGTGCGACACCATTGGTCAACATGCTCATTGGGTGTGTAAGAAAACAACTCACAGGCAATGTCATCCAAAGAGACTTCATTCCTTTCACAGAAGCCTAAGAAGGAAAATTTGTATCTTTACTCCGCCTCCACCATTGTACCTGATTCATGAAAAATCATTTATGTCAACATCTAACACTTTGAATTCATGTACATGAGAAAAACATTTCTAATTTGAGATTGTAATGTAAGTCATCGATGGTGTGTAGTGATTCCAAATAGAGTTAGACGGCTCAACTTGTCATATGTTCATCCTTCTAGTGCCAGAAATGTTGATGGTGTTGGACCTACCAACATGTCAAGGGATCTCCCCGGTAAGAAGTCACAATTAGACATTAGACCTTTTGAAGTAGAAGTTCCAGTAGTGGACAGTAAAGTAATGCCTTGACTATTGTAGCCTGCAAAGCTAAGTGTGATAACTTTGTTAGTATCATGTGTGTGAGCTTGCAGTGAGTCAAGTGAGATGCATCGGTCTTTTAACACACAGTGGGGAAAGGAAGTGTGTCCCTTAGAAGCCTATAATATTACATAGCCTAAAAGGAACAGACAAGCATAATGACATCACAAGCTGGAAAGCGGAATAGTCCACAAACCAAAGTGACGGGTTAAACCAAAAACATGTATGTAACGAGATTCATACAATTTCATACACAAATGCATAAGTTAAATAACATACATTTCTAAAGAAACCATAATAGTCCAACTACAATAACAACATATGCATGAAAATGTGTTGGTTGTGTTCTATATTATTAAGTGAAATTTCCATCCATACATATGCCATTGACATCCACTAGCCCCAATAGTGGAAAATTACTATTAACTCCGTGCTCCTCCAAAGAGATGTACCTGCTTTACACTGTGGAGAACCCAAGGCTTGTCACAATACTCTCCAAGCCTTCTCTAAATAATACCTATCCAAACTCTTGGCTCCCAAAAGGTTATGCTATGAGTTATGAGGTTCTATATATAGAAAATGGGGGAGTGACCCTTGACATTCCCCTTTGACTCTTGGACTACCCTCATGAATCTTCACATTATATAGTGATTGTTCACATTCGACTAGTAAGACTTGGAATTTAACTTACAAATATTTACGATAATATAATTTCCACATATAACCATGTGGCTCAGGATAGGCTTGAGTCAGCCTAACAAGACAAACAACATCACTTAAGGTCTTTGGGAAATACCAAATCGACAACCTCCTCATGGTTGTCTTCAGTGACAAACTGATACCAAGCTTGGTAGTGCAGTGTTGGGTCCTCGTACTATTTCGTGATGTATCTATCGAGGTGGAATCTTGCCTCCATAGCTTCCAAGTATATGGTTTTGATACCTCTCTCTAGCTGAAGCATGCGCAACACTATCCTGAGTGTAGTTGAACCACTAATGTACTTCTGCATGTTTTCTACATTCACTTGCAAGTCATCAGTGGTGGTCTCATGCATCAACTACTCTATGTTCCTGTCGGCCTCCTTCATGACTTGGTTATTCCTCATGGCTTGAGTGAGGGTTTCAATTGAAGGGATCTTGTGTGTCCCCACTATGACATCTAGACTCCTGAATAACCATGCATAGGAAGCCTCAATGCTGGTGATAAGTGGAGGGAAATGCTCATAGTTTCTGATAAACATCTGAATTTTTGTTTTGTCTAGCTCTGTCTATAGCTTCATCATCTTGTTTAAGTAAATTGGGGCTCACTTGTAGATCATTGTCCATTCCTTTACATGCACAATAACAACATGGAAGATTTTAAGATTTTGGGTTGTCTTTGCGCACTGCTGCTTAAAACCATATAAATGGACAACCAATTTATGGAAGGTGATAGATCTGCTATATAGTGTCTATATGGTGGTCTCCATAGTTGATACTTCAGTAAGTATCGCTTTATTCATTATTATTGTAGCGGATCCTGCGAATTGTTGTGTTCTTTGCCTGGCCTCTTGGAAGTCCATTCCCATCAAATCATTCTCGGCTATCAACAACTTGATTGTCGAGCTTGTGGCTTTTGCATAAGCCTTAGAATTTTCATCCATGGTAGCTATATGTACTCTAACATTTTATATAATCACCCTTTCCTCTATCTGCAAAGGTGATGTGTGATCATTCGAGAACTAATTTCGTCATTCCTATATAATCCTTTTATGTAGCTCATGAAATGAAAAATTGCACACATCCATCGTTAGATCATCATCAAGGAGGACAATCTCTCCTTTCTCACTTGGGGCTGGTCATTATTCTAGAGGTGGTGGAGATGTTGGTGCAACCTTGAATGGTCTAGACATGACATCGATGTCTTGGTCTTGTGGCTCTTATTCTGTCTCCATGTATGTTGCTTCAACCATTTACTCAACCTACTTAGCAAATTCCTAAACCTTCACCTGCTCACCCTCTCATTCATCTACTTTATGGTCTGATTATTTAACCTATATAGCCACATTCTTCTCTCTTAGTGCACCGCCTTTACTCCTATTCATGTTTATGCTTCCCTTCACTTTCTCTCCTCCTAAGTTCTTACTCTAATTTCATCTTCTTTTCTATTTCTTGCAACTTCCTTTCTACATCTTCCAATATTTTCATCTCTCTCTTCCTCTGTTCTACTATCCTTTCACATTGTTTCCTTTTTGCCTCTACCTCTAAAGCTACTTTCTCAACAAGAGGATCTTCTCTGAACTTCTAGCTTTGCTCAGCCTTTGTGCTCTTAGAAATCTTCCTCTTCCCTTTGTCTTGCACTAGTTTTCTTCTCATTGCTCTTATTTTTATTGCTTCCTGAGGTGTTGTTGCTTACAATGTTGCTTTCCATTCTACTTCTATGCTGACTGGCTCATTGAGCCTAGAGGATTTGTAGCAATACCTCGAAGGATCTTCCTTTGGCCAATGACATGTCCTGTCGATCCATCGGTAATACACATTATCACAATGGTTCTTGCATATATAGTGGGGGTTGTATGGATTGAAACGCTTGGTGCCAAACCCAAAATTATTCAAGTCCTCGGCATTGGCATCGCATCCTTCGAGGTATGAATCTCATACAACCTAATCTGAAAAGGAAGAAAAGGGCATGGTGCCTTCTTCCTCCTGTGAAACCCTTATAATAACCCTATTGAGATGTGGTATGAAACCTCTTGCATGACCATCTTGTCCATGGAAAACCTCGGTAGCTCATGTGGGGGCTTCTCTCCACCAAACATCCTGATGAAGGTGCCACCAGGTGAGGCATACTAATCTACAATGGTAAGCAATGCCTACATCACTTCTTGGGACATGCAAGGTGGATCCTATTTGAAGATCATCTGGTAAACTAGGGTGATGAAGATGTAAGATAGCCTCACCATGAATCCTTGGTAGTTGCACTTAGAGATCAACTTGCAATATATGTTCAACATATCATCTAATGGTGTCCGTGTAAAACCCATGCCAGGGAACTGTTGCTTGGCACATATTTCATCAAGAAAGTGTGTGGACATAGATAATCTTTCTTTCTCATCCTTAGGTGAACTCTACGAATTAGATACATGCACTTTAATCTGAAGATCCAACATGTTATACCAGTTGAATGACATTCCTTCATTTTCCAGCTGATCCAACATAACCAACTAATTATGTGGAAAGGTTGGTGTTCTCTCTTGACCATAAAAGCAACATGAAAATATGACCATGAGTTGGTAGGCCTTCCTGACTAACTTCATCTTGTAGACATGGTCAGGTGTTGCTCTGAAATTCGAAGGCTCTTTTACCCATAACTTCATGATGTATCTAATGTTCACATTACTATTGGGAGTGTAGAACACTTCATCCATGTGGTTCACCGATTGAGGAAAGTTATACATCTAATGGTAGTTTTCCATCACGAAGGTTGAAAGTATTGTTCCATTGGTAATACTTAGTGTCATCATCTCGGGATTAGTCTTTGAGACAATCTAGTGAATGATATCTGCGCATGGCAAGGTGGGATACCTACATGCAACCCTATACAAGCCTGACATGTGAATGATGAAATAGACCTATCAATCTTCCTGATCTTCATTGAAGCTACCTAGAAATATGTCATTTATTTCTTGCCATGTAATCTTCATGTCCTTCTCTACAAACATCTGAGTGTCTATATAGATGGGAAAGTTCATTAGCACATTTTCAACCACATCTTCATTGTTTCTCTCTACAGTATCCTTTGATCCAAATCTCTTGGAAACCATGCTACCTATACTACTGAGAAGCTACTCAACAACTGATGTACCTAGTGACATAAAAAACACTCGCAACAAGAAAATGTTAGCTTAAAAAAAATCACTTCAAGGACTGATCATGCAAAAAGCTAAGTAACTGCTGGGCAAGATTGCATAATTGTGACTCTCATAGGTGAGGGACTATTAATTTGACCTGCACATTATGCAATCCAAATTATCAGTGAGAGGTACTAATTATTGGAACTGTGCATAGTGCAATCTAGTGTGGCTTTCTCTAGACTAGGACTATGCAATGTGTAGTTTAGGCTCGCTTGGTGTTGGCTAGAACTGCGCATTGTGCAATACTAGTGGGAAAGACTTGGGGACTGGCTCCTGGAAATATGTAGAGTGCATCTAGAGCTAGTGAGTGGTAGTCTCTGCACAACTCCTGGAGCCAAGGCAAAGCCTTGAGTTCCACAAGGAAACACAGATCTGCCCAAGGGAAACTTGAAAAAGAGTAGATATGAATGCATTAGTGAAGGATGGTGCAGATCTGAGTAAGTTGTAATGCAAGCAATCAAAACAAATGCAGGAATTAGTCAAACATACAAACAACAAAGCTTGTGGGGAGAGTCGCCACAACGACAATCGTTAGTGCAAAAACCTAGTTATTCTTGCGATGCTTAGGAAAGGTAATACAAAAAATTAAAACATCACTTCTACAAGCTAAAAAAAATAGAAACACCATTGTTCATTCAATCAAACATGGAGAAAAACACCCTCACAAGCCAAGAAAACAAAAGTGACAAAAAAAGTGGTAAAATACTTGAAAAGCAAAAGTTACCCGAAAAAGTTGTGTTGATCATGCCATAGGTTCCTAAATGCCTCAGGAATGTCAGAGCTCCAAGATCAAATGTGCGAAGTATCTCTGGCTGCATTAATTAAATAGATTTAATTGATTCAGGGTTTATGACATACATGCCAAAAAAATAGGAAAAAGTGACCAGTGGTGACAGTTTCTAAGATTAACTCAAGTGTAACTACAAGTACCAAGAATAAATCCATATTTTTTGGGATTTTTTTTCTTTTTTCCTTTTCGAGAAAGTTTTTTATGCATGCATGGATAAATTGTACAATTGTGGAGGGAACATGGCAACCTTCTAGCACATGCATCTCGCAACAGCTGAGGGGAATATTTATGCACAATTCCTGGGTTGAGTGGCTCTGGTTGCCTCTCGTGTTCTACATAGTTTCACAACTAAAGAGAAGTTGTCGGCTGGGTCTGTGTAATTCTAGTGCCAAAGCTCACTTCTAGGGTGATATACACAATTCTTGAGAGAAGCACTCACTGCTAGGATGCATTGCATAATTCCTGAGAGCAAGGTTGGCTTCCCTCTAGGAATACATAATTTACGAACCCAGTGAAAGAACCAAATGCAACCAATTCGTGGGGGTTATCATGTGATTAGAATGAAAAGAAAGTAAGTGAACACAAGCTATAAAGTGAAAGATAAATTCAAATGAAAACACAAGTACCTGGGTAGCACAAGACAACCTATTGAGATTTAAGGAGGGATTCTCCAAAATGAGGCGATGGAAAATTTTTGGACAATAGTTGTAGCCACTACAATAGAATGTAAAGTAAAAATTGTGCTATCGTCTTGACATTTCTTATAATGACAACTTCATATTGGTTGGGCACATGGATTTAGATTGGACAACATGTATGTATAATTTTTTATTATCAAAGGTTACTTATTCGTCTTGGGAACATGAGTAATTTGATTGTTAAATTAGAAGCAACTAATCATTGTATAAAAGAAAAATACAAGGAAGTAATAAATGTGACTTTTGTAGAGATAGGGATAAAAAGGGTACTTTGTGTTTGAGCAACAAAATTCCAATATTTCATGCTCAAACTATGTGTATCAAAATCTATCCCCACTATGTGTAAAGAGAAAGTACAAAATAATAAAAACAAGGACTTCAGACAAGTTAACAGATATTATCATGAAGGAATTAATCAAGAAGAGTTTGAAAGGTTTAGGGAAATGCTTAGTGTAAATAAAAAAAAATAGTCATTACACAAGTTGTAATCAACATGTTCTTCTTACTGACATGGAAGTTGGTAAGGAAGTAGAATACAAACTTTATTATCTTAGATTGATATTGATGGTTTGATCAAGATGAAACATCCTTAGTTGATTGATAATATGATGAAATAGGGCAATCAAAATTTCATCACACATGCAGAGTCATTAGGACAGTATAACACATTATTTTCACTTGTGGTTTTGGAGAAATTGGTTATTTTCTACATTTACTTCAGTGGGAAAATTTGTGCGCGTGACTTTTAATAAACTTTTGGGATTAGGTTTTGTAAACCCTAGAAGATTTGAAGGTTATGACTTGAATAAGGGTTTTTGAAACCCTAATAATGTGTAAGTACTATAGAGGACAGAGTATGGTTGTCGAGCATTGAGATATGGGTTGAGGATTTATATAGCTAAGATTTGAATATGCCATTGCTAGTATTGTATTGTTAGAATTATTGGTTGAGTTATGTTGTTGGTATTTAAATTCCATTATTTGATTCTATTTGTTGCTAGGAAATATTAGTTTATGGCAAAATTTTTCCTTCAAGTATTTGAGATATGATCAAAGTGGCATATAAATCATATGGAGCTAAGAAAGGAAGTCATAATATCTTTTCTATGAGCCCTTCTTGGATGGTCTGGTAGTTATAGGGTTGTAAACCCTAAATAAATCATGATGTATATAATTAAGAAATCCATAGGGTTTGTGGAAAACATCGTGGAGGTAGACAATGATTCTACTGAATAACGAAACCCTAGCTCATGCAAGGAAGGAAATGCAACAACATGCATTAATGATTGATAATGAGGATGAAGATGGTCTATTTTTAGGAAAAATTCTATAACTTCTACAAAGAAATCACAGATCAAGGGGGAGTTGCCAAATGTCTCTCAATCCTCAAAGATAAGTACATTAAATTTCTCTTCCTTGATAAGTATTTTTTTATTTTTAGTCAACCTCTTCTCTTTATATCCCTTTCTTGGTTATAATTGTTTTTTCCATGACCTCCTAGTGAGGGTCATAGGTACATCATAAAAGTTATCAAGGCTTTCACATTAGATGGAAATATTGGGAAGAACAAAAACAAAATTTATGGAGAGTATTCTCCTAGGAAGAAGCAAAAACTCAACTTTAGTGTTTTACACTCAAGAGGGAGAAAGTAAACTAAAATTTATCATTGTAATTGATGGATGTAAGAGCTCCCACTTCAAAGGGACTAGTTAGGACAATCGGTTGGAAGGATGTCATTGTGTCAAAGTTAAGTTGAAAGTGATTTCAAAGTGGATCTACAATATCTAGCATGCAATAGGTGGAAACATACGTTAAAGATTACATGATAGTTCGAAGAATGTCAATTTGTATTATTGGGAAATCATCAAGTACAAAAAGAATGATTCTCTGAAGAGGTGGGAGAGATTATGAGAAATAATTTTCTCTAGTTGTTAGACTCAAGAAAGCTTTGTAAGGATGTTAGGAATGGTATTCATGGATAGAGGGATATATAATGAGCCCGAGTTGATCTTGTTATCATATGACTTGTTTCTTATGGGAGTAGGACTCGCGTAACAAAGGGAGTAGTCGTGGAAAGACGATTCTGCTTCGTGATAGAGGGAGTTTTCAATCCCTGCTTCAGTTTTAGAGAGAGTTGACTTCTGAGGTCTAAATGAAGGATCATAGTTGGATACTTAATTATTATAAATCAAAGTATGCGAGAAGCCAGAGGGAGTAGGTAAGATTTTCACAATAGGATTTATTTCATTGTTAGAGGAAGCACCTAGTTAAGGTGATAAGTAGCAATGGCACAACATGTGTTGAGGGACCTACATGGTACATGTAGATGCGAATGGAGAAGTACAATTGTAGGGATATAAAAATTAATATCAAGATGAGAGTGTTGATGACTAGAAGAGAACATCAAGATGATGGTTCAATTTGGAATCTGCTTGGGTAGGAAGTATACATCTATCACACTCATGATTGTAAATGCTAAGTATATTGCAACTAGTTTAATGAGTTGTGAAGTAGTATGGCTTTAGAAGCTAATTATAGGAATTTTTGGTAAGGTGTGTTAGATGACCATGATGACGAGTTAAAGGAAACCAATATCGTGATACCACCACATCGCAGACATCCTAAGGAATGAAGCCAAGAGGCTCCAATGTATTTCTATTGATGAGAAGGATGCTAACAATATCACAAAGCCTTTTTCGTAGGGTGAAGTTTCTATAGTTCAGGGACACGCTTACATTCATTGAGAATGATTCCCTCAATAAAAGGAAGTGTTGATGTTGTAGCATCAAGGGGCAGGCCTTCTCCCTAGGTCAGGATATTGACAAGTCAAAGGTGTTGACCAAGGGCCATGTAATGTGGCTACGGAGTATAGCCTAAAGAGCATTGATGAGCGCTAGTATTCCAGTAAGAATGCTTCAAATCCTGGGCTACTAGCTTTACTTATCAACCCTAGGTTTGTACAAACTTGGAGGTGACAGTGCTATATGCATAAGTAGAAGTGAAGGTCCTGCCTGTTGTCACTTGTTCATCTGGCGAGAGAATCTAGTGATTCTAAGATAGACTTATATAGAGTAGAAGAAGATTGATTCTTTGATGGGAGACGAGAAAATATATTCTAAGAGAGCTACTCTATTGTAGTAATGAAGAAAACAACATGTAATGCTAATATCACACCATATCCTAATTAACCATTTAAACAGCTATGGTAAGTAGAATTTTTGAATCAACACTAACGTGATGCTACTATCTAAGTTATAGAAGTAAATAGCATCAAACCAAACTAATGCATAAGCAAGGAAACTAAGCTAAATCTATTTTCACGTTTTTGCTTCTTTTGATGATCAAACAATGTTAGAGTCTAATTGAATAACAAAATTGAAACTCAAGAGTGGCAGCATTTAAATGATATGCAGAACAACGTTCAGGAAGGAATCACGAGGAAGAGAAAGTGAAGATCAAAATCAATGAAAGGAAGACATAATAAAGAAATAGTTCATAGGAACAATTGGATCGATTAGTGAATAGTAAAAATGGGAGATGAACGACGGATATCTTATTGCAAGATATTATGTTAACAGATGGGTGAACAAGATTAACAGGAGATGAGTGGTGGAGATCTCATCGTAGGGGTTTAACTGAATATATGGATGAATAGGAGTAACGGGAGATAAATGGCAGAGATCTTATCATGGGAGATGAAGTCAATAGATGGATGGATCACATCAAGTCACATGGTGATAGAAGGAGAAAAATGTATGGAATGATGGAATGGTCTCTGTAGGTAGTAAGTAATTTCTCGTGTGCCCTCAAAGATTTAAGTGGAATCCCTAAATTTTGTTCGATTATCCTAAGTGAGTGACACGCAACATGAGAAAACCACATTTCTTGTGTGCTCTTGGGCAGATATAATTCATGCAATAATTTGCATGAGTTTGTGAGATAGTCGTTGGATCGTGTGGGATTAATCAATGGTGGAGGTCAACTAAGCTAGTTGGCAATCAAGTGACACGATAGCCATTACATCAAGCAAGGCAGATCAACAATGGAGAATGGCCAAGCCTAATGTCAAATGTTGAAATGAATATGGGTGTAAATGGTATCTCGCATGCCCTAAGAGTTGTAAGATGTATTTATAAATTTTACACGATTAGCCTAACTGAATGACACATAGCACAAGAAAACCAATTTTCTCACGTGCTCTCAGTCGAGTATCAATCGTGCAATAATTCATGTGAGATTATGTGATAGCCATTGGACAATGTGGGATTGATCAACAGTACAAATTTCCCATGCTAGTCATCAATTGGGTGAAGCGATAGTCATTGGATCAAGCAAAAGAGATCAACAGTGGAGATTTGGAGCATATAAAGTAGGTTGAAAATTCACGATAACCGTTGGATCAAGCTAGATAGATCGATGGTGGAGATCTGGAGTGTCTAAAATCAAACATTGAAATGAATTAGATGGTGATTGGTTAGGTTTGTTGTGGATTAGATGGTAAGGAAATCTACAAGTATAATCTGGTCAAGACATGTGTTATTAGCTTCTGCTTAAGCATTTCATGTGGAAGGAAATGAGCATATGAGAAAAAAGTGATGGAAAAATATGACAATGAAATGATCCTCGTACTGAATCAAGACAACAAACTTCATGCAAGAACTCGAAATCTATGTTTTTGGCGTTGTTGAAGGGTCTCTTCCTCAACTCATGGTCCTAAAGGGAGGAGGTGAGGTCGAGAGACCTACTAACAACCTTATGGCGATTGTTTTCTCCTTGCTAAGCTTCTAATTGAAAGAAGGTGCAAATGGAATCAAACTAAAACATAACCAATCTATGCTACACTGTTGTAATGGAAATACAACTACTTAAGAAAATGAAAAATTAAACCACGAATCTATGCGATACACTATTGTAATGGAAATGTAGCTATTTAAGAGAACGAATGATTAAACCATGAATATACGCTAGCATACATGTACAACAAAGAGGAGCCTTAGCTACTAGGGTTGGGCCCTAACACAAGAGCTTCAGCCTCTGAGTTAACTCAATGTTGGCTCAAAACAAAACTCATTCTTATTATCAAAACAATGAATAACATGAAAACTTCCACAAGTCTTCTAGCTCGAAAATAGAGTAAAGTTTTACAATCAAAAGTATAAATCCTACTGAGGTCCTAGGAATCTCTAATTATATGACTGAAGTCTCCAACGACTTCCTTAAAATTAGGGAGGCTCGGCTCCCAAACTTGAGATGAACTGGTGCTTTGACTTTCACTTGCTTGGCTGCCTTCTAGTCCTCATAATTTGGTTGTTTGCACTTTAAGCTGATGGAGGAATATTCAAATGAAGGGGTAGTAAATGAGGAGGATTTACCTCCTATAATTCCTCTCCCTTATCCCATGCAAGTTTTGACCAGGGTCTATTCCTAAATTCCTTGCTTTTATCCTTTAATCCTATGTAAAATGAACATTAGACCACAAAGCAAAATATCCAGCTCTAACTCATCTCATAAACAAAATATAATCAAAAGTATGAAATAAGTTGTGAGAATAGTTGGTTCGGCTAAGCTAGGAGGTGAATTAAGGCCCATATAATTACCCAATGATGAGGCTCATCAAGCATCAATGTTCAAAGTGCTCCCTAGGTGTGTAAGTGAGCTACTTTAGCATTGGGTGGGATAATTAGCATTCCATTAGTATGCAGAAATGGTAATAGCATAGGTTGTTACCAAAGGTCACACATGTTGACTAAGTTCTATGTCAGGACTTGCATAATTGCTGGATTTTCTCCAAATTATGACTCGTTTAACATGTTGCTAATGTTTGATGATTTCCACATGGTTTTGTAATAGAACATGAAATGGATGGATTCATAAACATAACAAGCTCTTTCAACCTTTTCTTGGGATAGAGAAATTTTTCAACAAAGAGATACATTTGAAGAAGTATTATGAATACCTACCAAGCTAAGAGGAAATCTTGAGTTTTGTAGGTATGGCTAGTCTTCATAACTTTTATATCCCTCCAAAATATGAAAGAAATAATAAATATAAAAATGTACTTCAAATTACCTTCAAAAAATGGACTTTCAATTTATGAAAATTAAACTTAGTTTTTCCTCTAAAATGTCAAGTCGACCCTCCATGAAGTAATGGTCAACTCAATGTACGTACATACCTTTTTTGGGTCATAAACTCATTATTTATAGGATACTCATTCTCCACTTTAATACACAAATTTAGATCACCATCTGAGGAAGAATAAGAAGGAATAATCTATGGTGGAATAAGAGGATGAATCTAAGGCATGAAGAACGATGATTTTTGAGGTAGTAGACTCAAATTGTAGGAGACCAAAATTTCAAGAGGCAAAAATTTCATGAGGCTGAAATTTGAGGAAGATGAATTTGTCTCTGTTTGACAAGGTTTGACATAGGTTTGGTTACTCGTCAATTTGATTTTGTTTTTTGTCGGGAAATTAGATTGTATCTCTTTTTGAATTAGATAATTTCTAAAAGAAAAGGTTTTTTGATTTTTCCCTTGTTAAGGTTTTCTTGGGATAAAATTTGTGTCTATTGTTTGGTTGTGTATTTATGATATGATTAGCCTTATAAGTTTATAATTGAATATTTATATGTATAATTTCTAAATGATGAATGTGACACAAGTTAAAATAATGAAGAATCATTGGAAGTAATAATCAGTCTAGAAAAACATGAAAATTCAACATTTATGGGATAACAATATAACTCTTTTCATCAAGAAATAAAGGAATTCCTTCCCTTTATACCTCCATTTTTGGTTTATTTGTTTTAACTTTGGAACTCATGACATTGCTTAGATATAGTTTTCTTGTTTATTTGTTTGTGCATTTTTCTTTCTAACCATTTTCTTGTTGGTTCCATGTAGGGAACACTAACCTTGCAATATAGTGGATTTTTGTGCACCATTTCTCCAAAAGACACACAACACCAAAAAATTGTAGGAATCTTATACTTGTAAGGCACATTCCTTGTAGCCCTCTACCTTGATGCACCTATTTTCCATTTTCTTGGTCGATTCTTTTAGAAATTTGACTTGTTGGTATAACTCAATTATCGATGCATCTTTATTCTTCTTTTGCTTTAGTCAATCCCACATGGAAAGATGATCCTTCCTTATGTTATGCATTATGGGTCTAGTAGTGGTAATTTATACTGATGACAAATGTAAATGCCTCCTATGACATTTACCCAAATTCACATGCTCACTAGGGTGAACATGATATGAATGTCACTATTACATGATCCAAATTCGAGGTTCCATTTTTCGAAGTGGGCCTGCCACACTGACACCCACAAACATCTTACAGGGACTATATATTACAGAAGAGATAAAGAAATAGCTTGGGTGTTCAATCCCTAATTTGGAACCTTTTTTTCTTAGAACTAACACCCAAATCACACACATACCAAGGCTAGGGTGCATATATAGGCCTCCAACCACATGCATAGGCCTACTTCCATGCCATTATGGCCTCAATTTGTTAGTTCTTAGCATTTGGTCTAGTATTCATGCCACCTTTTCAGGCCAACATGTAAACCATTATGCAAATTTGTATGTAACCTTCTAAAATCATGATTTACATGATGACAAAGCTAAACATTCAAACTCAAATCACAAATTTGGTCTAGATTGCATTATCCTTAATAGACATTTTTTCAAACATATGGAAAACATGTAGCTATAGGTCATGAATGAATATTTAATCCTAAAATGATAGCCTTCATCTAGGAATCACTAAGAAGGCTCTAATACCTCTCTATCTAGATGCAATAGAACTTGTGAGCCCATGTCGAGAGACATAGATAATATAAATCATACAACCAAAAAATAAAAAGCATAGAAATCATGGAAAATCAACCATAATATAATCAACATAATCACTACAAGTATTCATGAATCACAATGTGAAAATAACTCTTATTAATATATGAAAATACTAATCAAGTCAATGAATTCCACTTACCACCTGACCATAGATTTAGATGAACCAAATATATCTTTTAGCTAATCACCCCCACACCATATTTCAAACATAAATGTGGGATATCATGGAATAATCCAAAACCAAACCATCTAAGGCTTCCTGAGCCAAAACAACCTCAACCCTTAACCATAGTGATTCTACCTCCAGAGCTCGGAAATCACTAACATCAACTATGATGGTCTCTACCAAAGTTGTCTAGGGCTTCAAGAACTAGTGATTCAACCGACAACCTTTCATGGCTCCAAACCTTTTTTCCCAACCATGACACCATGGACTAGTAATTCAAGCCATCAAGGAATCTAGGAACTAGTAACTGAACCTAATTTGTTGTAGGTTTTAATGCTATACAAAGATTACCTGCATACAAATTCTAAAAATATAAAACAGACATTGGCGAGATAATAAAACATAAAATAGATATACACAGAGATTTTCCCCTGGATCCCAAAACCAAGACTACTAGATTGATTTTTTATTATATTCCTTTCAATGTTACAATACATATATATACATGCTGAAGCATACATGAACCCTAATTCATTAGCCTTGGATTAGAACATAATTGTAGTTCCCTTGAATGCATCTACAAAATACCATGGACAGAAAACCATCATGCCTAAAACCATGTGCGAAATCCATGCAAAAACCATAGGTAGGTTTTCCCACCTAATATAGGGTCCAATTTTTTTCCTTGAGGTGTTTCTCCAAAGCCTGTGTAGCGGAGCTACTACACCGCTACATTCCCCCTAATACTGGGGCAACCACCCCCCCCGTGACCCTTCACGCAACTATAGGGGGGTCGTCCACCCCCCGTGTCACCCTCCCACGCGTGGGGTATTTGTGGAAAGAATATAACACAGCCCAATAGTTTTTCTAGTGCCTCCATAGTGTTTGTCTGAACCCACAATGATAAGGAACATGTGCACCAACCAACCAAAATAAGTGGACAAACTTACAACAACATGGATATCTAGGAAACAAACAGGAAAGTCTAAAACTAATGACAATAACCTCTTACCTGCAAATAAATCCAATTGAAGCCATTGATCCAATTGTTTCCTTGCACTTTCCAGCTTTCCTTTTCCTTCTTTCTCCAAATCCAAGTGAATACTAGAGTGCTCCAAGCATGTTCCAAGAATGCTCTAAGTTTGCAAGAGTATGAGAGAATGACAGAATCAAATGAGAGCTTCAAAAATAAGCTAACAAAAGCAGTGAAATGATCCTCAAAAGCCTTTTTATTATTGAGGCCTATAATTTCTTTATGCTCCTTCGTTTTTCCTCGAATGTCCTTAGCATGCAAATTTGTGTCGCTTCACCTTGCTTTTATCCTATTTTACTTTATTTTCATAAATAAATGGAAATTAATGCATCTTTTCCTTTGAAAATGTCTTTGCCAATTTCCATATCTGTTAATTAATCATAAGTGATGTCCATCACTATGTTTTTACCAACATTCAACTTGGAATACTTGTCCCTTGACCTTGGTCTTATTTTATTTACATGGAAAATCATCCAATGGATGTTACAAAACCCTCCCCCTAGGGGCAACACCATCCTTAGCGTTCTATGACACTTATGAACGTAAAAATTCTAAAAACAAAACATATTTCATATGAGTCTTTATAACATAGCTTGATGCAACATTTACAATGAATTTCTACTAAAAGAAAAAATAAACATACCAGTAATTGGAACTTTATAACATAGCTCATTGCAATATTTACAACAACATCCATATACCTTACCAAAAACTTATTTTCTTGAACCAACAAATAGGGAAGGATATAAAGCCCATATATGATGAATTATATTCCATGTAGCTTCATCAGGCCCAAAGTGCTTCCTCTACACTTTAACATGCTTGATTTCTTTGTTCTAGAGAATGAGTTGTTTTCACTGCAATATACATTATGGTTCTTGATGGAATTCTCTCTCTAGCTCCATCTACAATACAAATCAATTAATCACATGATAAACATCCTAGACATAATTCTTAAGTAATGAAATGTGGAAAACATCATGGAATTTCATTGTTAGAGGTAGTGCAATTTAATAGCCCACTCGTCCAATCCTCTCAAGGATCTTAAAGGGTACACAATATAGAGGCGCCAACTTGACACATGATCCAATCCTTAAGGAGCTCCTCTTAGGCTTGATGTACAAGTACACATGCTCCACAACATAAATCTCCTTGAATGCACTATGTTGATCTACATAACTCTTCTTCCTCTCTTCTGTTACCTTTAAATTCCTTTTAATAACCTACATCCCCTATTTCATCTCCACCAACATATCTAATCTAATCAACACCCTATTCACTGGATCACTCCAACTGATAGGAGTATTGCATCTCCACTTATAAAGTACCTCAAACAAACTCATCTTCAAGGACTCCCAATACCCATTATTATATGTAAACTCTACGAGTGGAAGATACTCCTCCCAATTCACCTATTAATGCATTACATACATCCTCAACATGTCCTCAGGAATCCTGCTAACCACCTCTATATGTCCAAGTTTTTGTGGATGATAAGTTGTACTGAAAGCCAACTTTGTCCCCAAACATGCAAACAACTCCTTCTAAAACCTGGAAGTGAGATTGGCATCTCTAACTAATATGATATTCTTGGGAACACTAATAAATCTCACTATCCTCCTAATGCAAATTTGAGCTACATCACTAACTGAATTCATAGACCTAAGTGCAATGAAGTGAGCTACCTTACTTAACCTATGAACCAGAACCATGTTGGAATCATGTTGTCTTTATGTGCTTGAAAAACTTGTAATGTAAAAAATGGAAATGACTTCTAGTTTCCACTATAGAGTTAGAATATGTTGCAATAAACCACATGGATGCATACAGTTTTCTTTCACCTGCTCACAATCCGAGCACTTCAAAGCACACTTAGCCACCTCTTTCTTTAGGTTCAGAAAATGATAGAATTTCTAAATTTCTAATACTTTCTTCCAATATCCCGAGTGACCTAAATATGGCTTAACATGAAACTCTATCATGTTAGCCTTCTTGAGCACATTGTCATCTGGTACATAAATCTTGTTCCTGAGTCTATCAAAAAAATACGCAGTGAGATGATACTCGTCATACTTATCGCCTTCACCTTATTGTCTCAACCTACACTTCAACTACTGATACATGTCATCATCTTGTCTCACGTGCGAGATCCGATCCTATAAATCTTTCCCATAAGAACTCATTTTTTCAATATGATTCACCTATAGTCTTATACTAAGAGCATTTGCAACCTTGTTCTCCTTGCCCTTAATGTACCTGATCTCAAAGTCAAAATCACTAAGGGTAGCCAACCATATAGCTTTCTTAGATTCGTATTAGGTTGGTCAAAAAAGTACCTTAGCCTACTATGATCACTCATCATTACAAACTTTCTTCTAATAATATAATTTCTCCACGTCCTCATGCATGAATGATAGATGCTAATTCAAGATCATGAGTCACATAATTCCTCTCATGCTTATTCATCTACATTGAATCCTAAGATATCACTTTCCATTCTTACATCAAGACTCCAACAAGTCCTTCCTTACAAGCATCTATACATACCAAAAAATCTTTACCAAGATCTGCAATCTTCATGACGAGATCATTTATAAACAAATGCTTCAACTACTTAAACTAGTTGCACACTCCTTAGTCCATTCAAATGTATTTCCTTTTCGCTACAAAGGTGTAATGGGATAGATGCATAAGATGTTCTTAATGTTCCTCTTGTAATAACCTGTTAGTACCATGAATGATCTGACATCTTCCACATCACTAGGATTTTGCCATTTCATGATAACTCTAATCCTTTGTATGTTCAATGCTATACCTCCTTGGAAACAACAAGCCTCAAGAAATGAACTTATGTATGAAAGAAATTGCGCTTATTAAGCTTGGAATACAACTAATTCTAGGTTCTCTGCATGCTCTTCCTCATTCTTAGAATATACCAATATATCATCAATGAAAACTATCACAAACATGTACAAATAAGGACACAGAACATTCTTCATCAAACAAATGAATGTTGCTATAACATTAGTAATGCCCAAAGGAACTATCACAAACTCATAATTCCCATACATGGTACAAAATGGGGTCTTGTATGTGTACCTGATGATATCCTGATCTCAAGTCAATCTTTGATAACACTGTTTCTCCCTTCAATTGATCAAATAAATCATCAATCCATGGAAAAGGATACATGTTCTTGAGTATCACCTTGTTAAACTACTTGTATTCAATGCACAACATGAGAGTACCATCCTTCTTCTTCATAAAAAACATTGGTGAACCCCAAGGTGATACACTTGACCTAATGTATCCTTTATCAAGAATTTCCTTAAGTTGTAACTTCAATCCACAAAATTTGGATTTCTCTCCTTTAATGTGCCCTTAATGTTGGTGTTGCTCATGGTACCAACTCATTAGAGAAATCCACTTCCCTATGATGAGAAAAACTTGAAATATCTCCCAGAAACACATCCTGAAGCTGCTGCAAAATAGGACAACTCTTTAGGACTTCATCATCCTCAACATCCCTTAATTTATCACTAGAAAATATTCACTACAAATAATAAGCATCCTTTCCTGTAGCTATGCTTTGCTTTCATAGTTGTAACCATTCTCACTAATGTAAGCCTCTTATTTTCCTACAAAATTACCCTTTCCGCATCATCATCTAGGAACTCAATAGCATTATCATAGAAATATATCCTATTCTTGTGAATATAAAACCAATCCATGCCCAAAAACATACTATATGAATCCAAATGAATCACATTTGGATGTGTGGATGTAGGAATACCATTCAACACAAATTCACAAGTCTAACTAAATGATGAACTATTTTCTTGGTTCCTGTACCAACTACACTGACAAAGATTTTGCACGCACTTTGTTATTCAAGTAACACTTATCCACCAGGTTAGGATGAATATAACTATAGTTAGATAGAGGATCAATCAAAATAGAAACAAATTTATCACATAATTTATTTTCCATCTTGATAATATATGTTTGATGATCAACATTCTTAATATCTAATGCTACATAAATATCTGGAATACTCTACGCAATACCTCCAACTATCTATGCCTCCTAAGCACTGTATATCTAAATTCTTCCACCCTGATGTTATGGAAAATATCTTCTATTATTCTCTCTGCAACAGGTTGAATACTGCAAAGAAATTCTACCACCACCGTTGTTGTGCTCCTTAGTTTGCGACCCATGTCCTCTGTCAACTGCATTGAAATTCTTGTACGGTACTACATTCTCTTTATTACCTACATCCTAAGGTATTCCTTGCTTCTTATCCCACTTTTATTAAGTCTTTAATTCCCTCTCCAAACACACTTAGTCAAAAATTAGACTTAAACTTAGACTGCTCATAACAATGCTTCAACTTCCCAATAAATTCCTCTAATGACTGAGGTTCATCATACCCAATCTAATCCTTAAATGATAAAGCAACCCCACCAATGAAGCTTTACACCTTTGTCTTCTCATCAAGATATGGCACATACCTCAAGAACTCCAGAAACTTGCTCGTATACTCTTCATCTATCATCGATCCCTTCTTAAGCTCATATAACTCTTTAGCATTTCCATCATAATATATCTTGTTTAATTACTTATTTTCTAAATGTCTCTTACACTCATGACAACTCAACTCCTCTACCTTGATACCTCTAACACACTTCATTTCTTCCCACTAGATGTATTAATTTCCCTTTAGACTAAAAATAATAGTCCTGGATTTCATTTTCTTTGTATGATCATGCAATTCAAAGAACCTCTTCATCCTAGGTAGCCATGCTTCTTCATCTTCAGGTTTCTTCAACTCTCCATCAATGGTGGGCGGCTTGGATTTCTTGAGCTCATCCATAAAATATTGCTTCTCACTCCTCCTATATGGATGATAGAAATGATGACCATGATGTCTATCTAATCCAAAACTAGACTAGAACCCATAACCACTACCTCTCATGTTAGGTGTGTCCAACCATCTACCACCTCTGACTGTGTCATCCCTATCTAGCCTTCTTCCCTTTCACGAGACCTATGACAATATGCCCTATTTGTCCATTCCTCATGTCCATAAGTGATCGATTTTTGTCCTTGTCTCAATAAATAGGATAATCTCTCAAGGATCACTGTGTTGACCTTTGCTTTCGTTTCCTTAGCTATCGCAAGTATTTCCTATGACTAAATGATCCTATCATTACCTGCCTTACAACTTTGGATTTCTTCCTTTAAACTTCTCAAGGTATATGATATGTTAGGATAGTTCTCTTCCCCGTGCTGCTCAACTAATATGTAAGGAGAGTCACATGAAATATTATCCATCATCTTGCTTTTCATGTTTGACCTTCTTCATACAAATATACAATGTTAAATAAACTAAATATAAATATAACAAAACATACCTTAGTTTGTTTCAGGGGAGGCTATCTCGTCTACACAAATCAATCTAGATTAGCATGATATACATGTATATATACATAATGACACTAATAAATCAACATCATCAACCAAAACATGATGAAACGAGTTGCAACAGTGACCATCATAAGACATAACCAACATGCATGCATGATGAATAGAAAGGGGCAGAGGCATGGACATGGGTTACACTTTTTTATGAAAGAAGGTGCATTTGGGTCAAAAATGCAATGGATTTATCAAGACATTTAAGTGCTTGATCGAGCCTTTTTTGAGTGCTAGATCGAGCTCATGGGGTGCTAAAACAGGCTTGATCAAGGATTAAAAATTAACCCTGATCGAGAGATAATGCTTAATCAATCCATAACACTCAATCAAGCCATAAGGCTTAATCAATAGTTTCTTTTATA
This sequence comes from Pinus taeda, assembly GCA_000404065.3. NCBI lineage: Eukaryota > Viridiplantae > Streptophyta > Pinopsida > Pinales > Pinaceae > Pinus > Pinus taeda. Next base: position 14,162 of record APFE030841036.1, on the reverse strand, counting down.
TATATACTAGTCCCATGGTCTACACGCCATTTTCACGTACCGCATGAGCTTGACCAAGATTTAAGAGTAGCTCGATCAAGCAATGGAGCATTCAAATCAATCTCGCCAACCACCCCGCCAACATCGCAAAGGCTCAAACGAAGGTAGGTACTATTTTCTTTGTCTTTTTTTTTTTTGCAAAATGTAATAAATTAATTAAAAAAAACCATGTACAAAAACCATGAAACCATACAAAAACTACAAGAAACATAAAATACCCTTCAAAAAGACTTAGAAAATCATGAAAAAAAACCAAGAAAACCATAAAAAAAATAGAATCTTAAAAAAAAATTAGAAACCCACAAAACCAGCCTAGAAAACCATTAAAACAAAACTTCAAAACAACCCAAAAAAAAACCTTTTTATTGTAAACTTGGTAGTGCTTTCGCTATTTACATTATCTATGCAAATCAAATTTTCCATTCATTCCAGGTGGCCTCACCTGCCCAAAGGAAACTAGGTAGTCACCTTTCAACATTAAACGCTTTCTAAAGTTTAAATAAGTCTTTCTCTATCAGCCTAACATCATTATCTATATTATCTATACTACAATTCAATTTTAACAAGTAAAATCTATTCGTCATGGAACTTTAACAAAATGTAGCTAGGGCTATGGTTCACTCATCTTCTAAGGATATTACTAGGGCTCGTGCTTTAGCACTAGAACCCTGAATCTCACTCCTCTTCATATCCTACAGTGTTTTTCCAATTCTTCCGAGTGCTAAGCTGTTTCGATAAGTTTGGATCTAGACTGCCACTATCTCCCTAATGACCTCTGGTTTGATGGGATCCTTCTCCTTGGTGTCCTCTTTTACCTCTGAAACTCTACTTGCTTTCTATTCTCTATTAAGGGTCATAGCCAAAGCCACCACATTCTTCATGACTGAATATAGATGGATCGTTTGTCTAAAGAGTGTGTGTCATATGTGGGAATTCCCTGGGTCATGAACCATGTCCTCCCATTCTTCCATGGGAATGTCTTGGTTCCTTATGTTGTCATTTAGTTCTCACTCCTAACCTGCTATATGGGCTCTGACCTCCAGTTGGTTCCCTTCCATGTATGCATCAATGAGGGTTTTCATGTGTTCTCATCCTATCTTTCTCCCTCTCTTGCTTTTCTCTCTATTGGGGCCTCTCACCCTGTCAGCAATCTTTTTACCTGTGTCTCTCTTACCCTTCCTGATTGCATATTTTCAATGTCTTACCATGTTTCCTTCATCGTTGTTATTGTTTGCTTCTTTCCTTTTTGTAGCCTCCACTCTGTACTAGATGTACTTTGTGGTGAGACCTATCACATAACCATAAAAAGTATCAGCTTTTTTATGGACTAACACCCAAACAATTTTCCACTTAACTGAGCCATGTTTGGTATCCTACTAAAGGCAAGATGACCTGATATTTTTTGAGGTTCCTTTTAGCTTCCCCCTACCGTCTCATGGTTTTGGGTTCTGCTAATCCTCTCTTCTTCTACCCTCGGGTTAGTCTCACTCCATCATCCATTACTCAAACAATTCGATAGAGGCATCCACACAGGACCATCACCAGGGTAATCTGAATTACTATTTTGTACTTCGCAGGGAAGCTTTGCCATTGAGAGCCTATCTGGGGACCTAAAAAATAGGACGGTGGCCCTCTTCTTCACTGCACTAGGTAAATTCCTTCTTTTTCATCTTTATTCTATGTAGCTCTCCAATTTTTCTCTGTGTTTTACCAGAGGAGTTCACAGCAGGAATCGTAAGGGCAAAAACTTCTCGAATTTGATTTCTTGAGGTTGATATGTTGGAATTCTCTCCACTCTTGGTACCTACACCATCCTCTCCTAGCCTTAGGTGCCAGCTAGCTAGAGCAAGCTTCCCTAGCCTAGCATTCTTACCAAGTTTGCTCATATTTCCTCTATTTGCTCCTTTATCTCTAGGAACCTTCTTTGGTGCCAGGGTATTAATTCTATCATCTATCCTTGAGAAATCTATGTTCTTCACCCAGCTAGGGTTCCAGGAGCTACTGGAATCATCTCTAAGAGAATCCCTACCTATCCCGAGCACTTTCCCTAGTCTTATAAAGAAAGGCACCCTAATTCTTATGAGGTTCAGGGTCAATAGAGCAACATACCAACTATTAGAGTTGGCTCTGCTACTATCCCCAGGCGGCATCCTCATTCCTTGGCCATCATTATTATCTCCTGCTCTAGTTGTCACCCTCTCATGCAACTACCTACTATCTCTTTTCCCTGATGTTTTATTCCCCTTCCCATCCTATCCTTGCACTTCTCTACCACCTGTCCATCATATTTACTCACCACTTTGTTCCCTACGCTATCAACATGGGATGATGACCCTTTGTCCTTTCTCACACTAGCTCTCATTAACTCTCGCTTGCTCCCAGCTTCTCTTGTCATGCGTCCTCTTACATCGTCTTGCCACTTGTTGGCATCCTTCCAACCCCACTCTCGCTACCCCCCTTGCCATCCTTGTTGTCATCCATTCCTAGCTCCACCGACCTAATCTCGAGGTCAGCTCCTTCCCTACCCTATCTGTCCACCTACCTGCCCCCTTTCCTCTCCCTTGACTTCCTAAAATTATTTTGGTCCTTGCACTCGTGTCAGAAATGCCTGCTACTTCCCAATCCCATATCTACTTACCAACCTCCTCCATATTGCTACACCCCAATCCGGGATTCTCCTATTCTTTCTTGTCTTTATCTAGAATCTTTACTAAGTTATCCATTTCCTCTATCTATGATAACTCTTCTGCTTTTATATCTAAAGTTCTACCTACCTGGCCACATTCCCAATTTTCTACATTATCTGCTCCCACATTTCCCATCCTTCAGACATTTGTAGGGATGATGTAGTCTATCTGTCTGATTAGCTTACTGATCTCTTGGACAAACCATGCACTTCTGTAACTTTGACTGATCTTCTCCCATTGTGTTCCTTGCTGTAGATTCTTCACCATTTCGATTGCCATTTTTGAGTTTCCTTCTACCTTTATTTTTTGAAATCGCTCTCTTATCGCAACTTCCAACCGTCTTTTCAAGGCATGAATCTTTGCTTCATTATTGGTCGCATTGCCATAGTCTATAACATAGACTCTAAGTGTCTTCCCCATGTCATCTTTGAATAATCCTTCTGTCCCCACCTCTCCAGGGTTCCCTTTTACAGCGCCATCAAAATTTAGTTTGATGAATTCCTTCAGAGGCCTCTTCAATTAGTTTGCTTCCTCTCATTTGGTGGTATGATGCTTCCATGAAGATGCGTTCAACATACTAGGTTTCAAGTTCAGTCGTGTCATTACCTTTTCTTCCTGTCGATTAGTTTTCCAATCCTCCTTGTACCATTTCTTTGCCAGTATAGTCTCTCGTATATTCTAGGTTATCTAGTTCCATTTTTCTGATTTTTCTCTTCTTTCTTCTTTGAATATTAGGTTCTTTTGTTATTTCCATATTGTCCACAGGACAAATCCTAGCAAGAGTCTCCAAGCTCGATTCAGGATTGTATTATGCTAGGGCTTTTTCTGCGAGTTATCCATTATTGTATTCATGTTATTTAGATTCCTGTCACTAATTCCAAAGAGTTGATGGTGTTGTTTCCATAGGTTATCACTATATTTACAATAATTTGTCATGTCCTCCATTGCCTTTACCTGTTGTTGGCATAAGATGCATATCGAGGGACCCTACATCCTTTCTTTTTGCAATTGATCCCATGTTAGTGCATGGTCATGGAACAGGATCGAGATGAAAAAAGTGACCTTTGACCATGTCTTTTCCCGCCATATACTTTCCCAGGTATTTGCTTCTTGATGCCTAAGGTGTTATTCTTATAGTTGATAACCTTCTTGAATTGTAAACATTCCTTTGATCCTGTAGCCCCATCTTAGAATGTTCGGTCCTTTTATTTTTTATATTTTCCTAGTTGTCATTTCCTTTTCGTATAGCTTCCACTGGGGTGTCTCTGGTGCTTCTGGCTAGTCCTATTTTTGTCTCCACATTCTCCAGTATTCTCTTGGTTCTATGCACCAGAAGTTTTGCACTGTTTTCCCCCCTTTAAGATCAGTGTATTGGTGGATTTCTTCTAGCTAAGGCTTGTTGTTTAATTTTTCTCTTTGTTGGCACACTTCTTCCTAGAAATTAGCTTTTTCACTTCCTTTGATTTACCAGAAGCTGTGATTGATGATCAAATTCATATTGTCTATGGCTAGGTTCCATATCGCTGAACCTTTCTTGTCATTATGGATTCTCATCTTTCCTTTGAGAGACCTGGGCATGTCATAATTCCATTCCCATAGTTGTTTCCAAAGATCAAACCCTCCCTGTATCCATCTCCACCACAACTTTGCTCCAATTTACTGATTCAGTATGTAGGGGCCTCGAAGTTCAAGGCCTCATTCTTCTAGGAGTTTGCTAATCTAGCTCCATGATAGAAGCACCCATTTTTTTTTGTTCTAGTTCCTTTCCATAAAAACGTTTTGAAAATGTTTGTCATTTTTTCGCATACTGTTTTGGGAGTCGCTTGACTAGTTAGTTGGTATATTGGAATAGATTGTAATATTGACCTTAGTAATATTACACGACTGGGCATATTCAAAGTTCAAAATGTGTAGTTCTACATCTTTCTTTGGATTTTTCCGAAGAGGGGTTTCCAATTAGCCACTCTACACTGATGGTCATTTAGCTGAATGCCTACATATTTCGTATGTAAATTTCCTATTCTGAAACCCATAATTCTTTCTAAGAAGGCCTGTGAGGGTGCTGAAGTGTTGAAGAAGAAAATATCAAACTTATCTTTATTTACATCTGTCGCTAAGGCACTAGCGAGTTCTATGAGGATTCCCATAATTTTCCTTGCTTCCTTGAGCTATGCTTGTCCAAATATCATTACGTCATATACAAATTGTTGGCGAGTTAATGGAAGGTCATTCCTCCATAATCTGAGGCCAGTATATTGTTCACTTCAGACTTTCACATTTATATATCTTCCGAGGCCTTCTGCTGCTAGGATAAATAAGAAGGGAGAAAGCAAGTCACCTTGCCTAAGCCCTCTGGTTGCGTTAAATGCCTCTATGGGGGATCTGTTGAGCATAATCGACTGAACTCGGGTGGTTACCATTGACATTGTCTAGCTTATCCATATCTCATAAAAGCCAAATGCCTTCAATATTCTTCGTAGATACTCCCAATTCAGTCGATCATAGGCTTTAGCTAAATCTAATCTAACCAACATTCCTTTCGTCTTTTATTTTTCTAGTGAGTCAATTACCTCGTATGGCACCACTTTGCGATCTACTTTTTGTCTGCCTATGAGAAACCATGTTTTTTCTTGAGATATAAACCCAGGTAATATGGATTTTAAATGGTTGACCATAATTGTAGCTAAGAATTTGTATATGACATACAAATTGATATTGGTGTGAACCATTGCGGTTCTTCCAATTGCTATGTCTTTGGGATCAAGGCCAAAAAATGTGGAATTTAGGGTTGGGTGCATTCTTTTGGTACACCTGGATTCCTCCACTAATATCACTATGTCTTCCCCTAGGTAAGACCAGGTCTCTTGGAAGAATTCAACAATGAATTCGTCTAGCCCTGGTGCTTAGTTTCTCGCCATATTCCTAATTATCTCTTCCTCCTTTTCTTTTGATATTTCTCTTAATCGAGCCATGTTCTAGTCTGTTCTCACCAGATTCGGTATGTGATGTGTGATTTTGTTAATATTATCCTCCCTTCTAATGTTTAGTTCTGTCAGGAGCCCTTCGAAGTGTTGTACTAATAGATTCTCCATCTCTTCCTTTCAGGTGAGCCGAATGCCTTGCTGATCCATTAAGGACAAGATTTTGTTCTACTGCCTATGTTGTATCATTGCTTTGTGGATGAACCTTGTGTTTCTTTCTCCTTCATTTAACCGCTGGATTCTTGATTTCGGTTTTCATAAGATTTCTTCATGTTGTTTTCTTTCTTCTAGCTTTTTAATTAGCAACCCTTCCTCTTCTGCAAGCCCTTAACTTCTACCTTCATTGATTATTTGTTGTTGTACTTTCTTCATCTTTGTATGTATTATCTCTTATTCCTTTTGTATGTTACCAAATTCTTCCTTATTCCATTTCTTTATTTTACCTTTTAGATCTTTTAGTCTAAATAGAAAGGTATGCATTTGGTTTCTCCCTACTATCTCATTCTCATTCCCATTCCACCATTCCTTCATTTTTTCTATGAGAGTCAGTTCTCTTATCCAAAATGCCTCGAACCTAATGGGTTTTTTTTGGTTTCCTTGATTAATTTCTACTTCTAGTTTAATAGGCCAGTGGTCCAACCCTAGACATGGAAGAATTGATGCTTCATATAATATGTCTTTTCCAATGAAGTGTTTTGTTGCCAAGAGTCTATCCAACCGAGAGGTTATCTATCTAATCCCTCCCCTTCTCTTGTTCCACATATATTTTCCATTTGTAGTTGGGATGTCTACCAATATTAGTTCTTCATGAAGATCTCTAAATTTCTCCATTTCTGGCTCTTATCTTTACAATCCTCCTCTTTTGTCCTCTATTGATGTTGTCAAATTGATGTCCCCTGCTATGAGCCAAAGTTTTTCATCATGGATCTTACCAAGCTTTTGTATTTGTTGGAGAAAATTTCCTTTTTCCACAAAAATATGAGGGCCATATACTACAGAGACTAAGAACGATTCTTTGTTTCCAATAAGATGGAACTGCCCCATGAGGATTCTTTTCATACCTACCCAATAGTCCATTGTGATCTCTGTTTGGTTCCATAGTATTGTTGTACCTCTCACACTACCTTTTGCATCTATGGTCATACATTCATACCTTGGTTTTATTTTTCTTAGTGTGTCCTCCATTCTCCCTCCTGTAATTTTTGCTTCTTGCAGTGGCATAAGTTGAGGTTTTTCTTTTCTTAGTCTCTTAGTTAAGTCTCTCCTCTTGCTTCTGTTGTTGAGGACTCTTATATTCTAGGATGTAATTATCATTGGGTTACTTTGTTTATTTGTTGGAATACCGCTGATAGCATCAACACCTTCCCTGTATTCACCAACATCTCTCCCATAATCTGTATTATTCATGTAGGTTTCTTCGACATCTTTTCTTTCTGCCTTTCATTTTATTCGAATAATATTGGTAGTTTTCCTAGCACATCCCTAGTTGTTTTGCCATCTCCACTTGCCCTTGCCCCATTTTAACTTCATACTACTGGAATGTTTCTTTGTATAGGCTTTTTTGGTCTTGTGGAATGAATATCTCATCTAGCTATCTCCATTTATTCAACAGTTTCCTCAACACCTCTTCTTCCATGCTTAATTCTTCTCCCCTACTTGTATCTATTTCCATTGTAGTGTTATCAATATTCTCTCTCTCTCCCTTCTCCTCCTTCTCTGTCAGCTCAATTTGGGCTTTCCTCTTAGGTTTTAGGTTGCCTTGACTCGATTTTCTTTCCTTTCCTTTTCCCCCTTGATAGTCCATTATTTGGACCTTGTTGTCTTCTTCTTCTTCTCCTTGTAACACATCAAAGCTATTTTTTCTACTTGTTTGAGTTTGCTATTCTTTTTTCCCCCTGCTGGTGTTCTCTCTTACTTGTCTTCTCTTACTTTTCACCTCTTGAAACCCTTCCTTATCTTCTTGATTTTTCCTATGTTGTTTGTTCATGTTTTATCCCTCTTCTATATTCAATGGGAACTCCTTAAATAGGTGGGCATACTGATGACATCTTCTACATCTGAATGGGATGTGCTCATAGTCTAGGGTTTTCTTCCATACCTCTTCATGGTACTCTAGTTCCACTGTGTCTGGGATGCCTTCAACTATGTTCATGTATACACATATTCTTGCATATAAACTATATCTTTCTTTTCTTTTCATTTCTACTATTTTAAAACATCTGGCTATCGTATTTCATATGCCCTCTAGTATCTCTAGGTCCCAGAAGTCCATTACAAGGTCAATTAACCTAACCTGCATTGGGGCTGCCAGAAATTTTTCCTTATCTGGGTCATAGCATTCTTCCCAGTATCTCATAAACAATCTAGCATTATGATGAAAGTAAGAACCATTTTCAAACACTTTTTCTTTGTCTTGCGCATTCGAGAATATTACCGTGAAGAAGCCTCTAGCTCCCAGCTTGATCTCGATATGGCCTCGAGGCTACCATTTTGGCTGAATCCATTTGGTGATGTCCTATTTTGTCGGCCATACTCTGATGAATTTGCATATTAGTGCGTGTTCTTTGATGTAACTTCTGTATCGCTCGTGTTTGTTCATCAGTATGATAAATTTCGGTTTCTCTGTCACACAAAGTAAACATTTACCTTTGCTACCTACCTGCCATGTCGCTCCAAGGACAGGTCCTAACATTTTGTTTGTATCTCCCGCTTGTTTTTGGTTACTTGTGTTCTAGCATGATTCCTCTATCATCACACCTCGATAGGAGGGGATCTCTCCCCCCCTTTCCTCATCTATCATTCGGATATTGTTCCCGGCCTCTTGGATATGTGGTGCAGGTTTTTTTGGGGGCATGGTGATGTTTAGATTGTGGTAGCCTCGCCATTATGGTTGTAGAGCTCTACTAGAAAATCTCTTTCGAGGGAAATCTTGACTTTAACCCGAAAAACACTTAGAAATCACCAAATAAAACTATAATTTAGGTTTTAAATTTGTTTCTTACTTGCAATATTTTATGTATTAAATGCATATTTTCTAATTTTGAAAGGTAATTTTTTTTTCTAATTATTTTAGCCTTTAAACTTTTTTTTTAGGATTTTGTGAAATAAATTTCATTTTTTGTTTTTTTTTTTTTTTGTTATTTAAAGGCATTTTTAAATTTTCTAGCAAATTGATGAATATATCCCATAAATTCGAAAACTAAAAAAAAGATATAACGGAATAAATAAGTTAATTAGAGCTTAAGATTGACATGAAAATGGTGCTAATAATCAACCTCTATTTTTAAAATAAGGAAATTTTTTTTTTTTTTTATTTAAATAATTAATTTCTGTTTTAATTTTTTAATAATAAATATGTACAATTTTAGTTAAAGATAAATATTAACTTTAAAGTTAAAATTATAAAATAAAATCTTCACAATGTGTGTTCTGTAACTTAAAAAACTATATAACATCACGTCATTTATATAATTATAAACATTTTACATAACATATATATAACATATAAATAACCTAACATGTTAACTAAATTAATTATTATTTAAATATAATGTCACATAGCTATATGTTATAGTTCTATATATAAAATACATAACATAATATAGTTTTACAACTATTTAACACACACACACACATAACGTAGTTATAACATCACAATGCTATATAGAAACTAACATAACACCTAACATAACTACAACTATAACTCATTAAAAACTATATACATAACATAACATAACATATATATATATATATTTATATATATATATATATTATATATTATATATATAATATATATATTATATATATATATATATATTATATAATAATATATATATATATATGATGTTATTTTATATAATTATGTTATGTTAAATGTTATAGGTACGCACAATATACATGTTACACAATGTAATATTGATAGATAAATTAAATCCATCATAAAAAGTGCATTTGGCCTTGTGAATAAAAGCATTTAGACTATTTTCTAATTTGTACCATATTGTTTCATTATCGTGTGTTGTACAAGAAATATTGTCTTCATGTGCTAGCACCTAATACATGCCATGTGTCAAAGTCAAAGATTAAGAACGTAAAGTCTATTGTAGTACTTGGTTGGCATGAACATTTATTAGTTTTTTAAATAGATTTATTCAATTTTTTAGATATATATTTACATATAGTTTCTCTACGAATAAAATGAATTATTTAGAAATAAGAAAAAGTATCACACACACACACACACATATGTTAAATATTAGCAATTTGTGATAGCTGTATATTTAACATAACATAATTATTAACATATATTAAATTAATTATGTTATGTTATTTTATAGCTATGGCACAATATGCATAATTATTAAAATATATATTTATATAATCTATTATATTATATGTTTCAAACAATGCAATATTGGTAGATAAATTAAATCCATCATAAATAGCGCATTTGGTCTAGTGAGTAAAAGAATTTACACTGTTTTCTAATTTATACCATATTGTTTCATTATGTAGTGTGTTGTACAAGAAACATTGTCTTCATGTGCTAGCACCTAATACATGTCACATGTCAAATTCAAACATTAAGAATGTAAAGACTGTTGTAGTACTTGGTTGGCATGAAATTTTATTAGTTTTTTAAATAGATTTTTTTTATTTTTTTCCATATATATTTACTTATAATTGCACTATGAATAAAATGCATTATTTAGAAATGAGAAAAAGTGTGAGGGTATATTTGATGACTTATTTTAGTTGTGTTTACATGGAACTCAATGTACATTGGTTGATAACTTATCAAAAAATGAACTCTAAAATTTATGACTTCAGGCTAGATTATTTTGCTTGAGTTTAGAAATGATTTTTTTTTGTCAACACTTATTTCTTGGATTAGTTCATATGTATTATATGTAATATGTTGATGTATACCATATACACACCCTAAAAATAGGCCATCTTAGTGCGAGATGGCTTTTTATACATGGTTAGGCTCATGATAGATCATGTAACCCACTAGGACTTCGAGTTCCCTTTGTAGATCTTGCCTTTGATGCCAGTCATAGTGTTCGAGGTAGTGTTTTTTGTCTCTATTGGTGACCATGATTTTACATCCAGTGGACCTTCTTCACACATTTTAGATACACCTCCTGCATTTTTAAATCCTCTTTAAACTTTATGTGTTTATGTCTTAAAATTGTCTTCAACTGATATGTTTGAATTTAATTTATATGTTTTTATGCTTCTAGTTTATTAGTTGTGTATGTGTGTGTGTGTGTGTTTGTTAAATTATGTTTATGATTTACAGGTCCTTAGTAGGATGAAACTAAAGATGAAAGTGCAACATTCATTCTTTTGTAGGATTATGCTATAGCTCAGATCACATTAAATGATGTTACGAACCATCAAACATAGATGAAAACAATGATAAAGAATATCCCTGCCAATTCACCGACTCACTTTGCATTGTTTTTGATGTTGGATAACACGACTAAGTTGATCGAGACATACCAGAGGTCAAGCCCACATAGCCCCATATTATGGTTCATACATAGGGTCAGGAGGAATGAGGTTAGAGGCCCTAATTCTTGGGAGGTGGTGAAAGAGGCCACCAAGGAAGCTGATGTTCATGGGGAGTTGTTTCACATCCCTATGGATCACCCTACTAGGCATAAAGGTCCAATCCCACTAAACTCTTTTAGTAATGTTCATGCAACCCCTTTCATGTATGATAGATTCACTGGAGCTCGGGGAAAGTTCCCCAAAAATTACCTGCTCGTAGTTTATTTCACTAAGAATTTATATGCAACATTTGTGTTACATATGACATCGGATTACATTAATATCAAATCTCATTTTTATGGTACTATCATGGGACATACCTATCAGGATGAGGGGGATCATAGGGACCTTGAGCATGTACCACCACCTCTAATATTCTTGCAAATACCATCTCAGAGCATGCTATTACTTGGATATATAGAGGAGTTGTCACAAATTGGTGGTGAAACATGGGATACTATTGTAGAAAACGTGCAATCATCACTATCTAGTGCACATGTTGCGTTGCATGGATACATTAGGAGACCACCACCATTGCCTCATGAACCACCAGTTCCCTTATATGATGATGCATTTATCGAGAGTTTACCATTTGATCAAATTTTGACACAGACATGTACGTATTGTGATTTCTTTTGAGAGACTTGGAGGGTACATGGCCCATGTGACATAGACCATGCACATATATATACGAATTGTTTTACTCTTGTTGCCAAATTATGCATAATTATTTATATTAAAATTTCTAGTTTGTATTAAATTACATAATTTATATTAATAAGTTCATGATAACATGTAAATGCCCCAACTACATGGATGAGCTTACATGGTCATCTAAGGGGATAGTTGATCACCGAGGGCATCCTCGATCAGAGAAAATTTCCATGGATTTTCCTCCACCTCCACCTCCACATTATATGTTCACTAATGTGGAGGAGAGTGAGTATGTACAAATACATGGACCAACAATTGAGGTGAATTTAATTATTCATAATATTTCAACATTTTCTTTTTTTAAGTTACATAAATATGATAATTACATTGTAAACTAATTATAATTTGTCCTTGACCTTATGTACACATGCCCATATGTAGAGTGACATTGATGCCACCATTATGTGCAGACATGAGTGGGATGTTGGTCTTAGAGGCACAATGAAAAATATGTCGCACAATATATATATGTTTACAATGAAAAATGTTGCACAATAAATTTTATTTCCATATTGTTTATGTTGTACAAATAATATCTAATTAGTTTGAATTTGAATGTCTTATATTTTAGTACCAGCTTATGCGCACTTACCTTACACAACATAACTCACATAAGAGTTTTGGTGGTACTTAGAGTGTCGTAGTTTGTATATTTCCAGGCTCATTTCATAGGGAGTATTCACATGTGCGATACATACTATGTATATTTTCATGCATGAATAATTTATGGATGTACATTGTAACACCCTCCTCACACATCTACCCAAGCAACTAGCCAACTAGGGTAAACATGAAATAAAAGGCTATTGTGATTGGATTCGACCCCCCATGTGACTTTAGGAAGTGGAATTGATGGAACCCATCATCTAACCTATCCATATCAGCAATAGAAACCTCAGAAGACATGTTAGCCACTCAGACATCTTGTACTTTGGTCCCACTGATGCTATGGATATATTAGGCCTCATTAGCACCCACTCTATAGGCATGAAATTATCCAGAAACCAGAAGTCACTTTCAGTGTCTAGAGACCTAATTTGGCAGTGTTATGCCAGTGACCTAGGGTTTGAACCACATATTTAGGCCCAAATACCAAGTCAGTACCCATAATGGAATCATAAATTAAGAGCAGTAAAAGAACATGGAAATAATGTTGCAAAATAAATAAGTTAAATAAGACCGTAATCACATTCCTACTAGCCATGATAGGGATTTCTTCAAACATATCACAAGCATGTAATCTACAAGTGTAACCAACATGTCAGGCCAGGCAGTAACTCCAATAGGCAGTAAAACTGATTCGATTTATTTCATTAGGTATGTTATTATTATATACAAAAGGGTGTGACTGCTCAGTTCATCTCCTCATGACTATCCACATTCCTAATTTAACTATTTACATAATTCACTCAATTATGAGGACTAGGTGTGAACATTCCCCCCCTTAATCTAAAGGGATGTCGGTGAGTCCAAGCATCGTTCTGAATCTTTCAAGATTTTCTCTTCCAAGCGCTTTGGTGAAGATGTCTGCAATTTGCTCATTTGTGGAACAAGGATGGAGATGGATTGTTTTGGTCTCAACATGATGTCAGATCAGATGATATTTACTATTGATGTGCTTTGTTCGATCATGGAACTTTGGGTTCCTGGCCAACTTTATTGCAGAGGTGCTGTCAATCATGAGTGGAGTTGATTGTACTTGTTTTACCTGCAAATCTTCAAGAATTTTGCGTGAGCCACACAATTTCTTTTGTTGCTTCAGTTGCTGAAACGTATTCTGCTTCTGTTGTGGAATCTGCTGGAACTGATTGTTTGCGTGATATATAGGAGACAGCTCCTGATCCAAGACTCATAGCATATCCTAAAGTAGATACCCTAGTTTCTTTGTCTCCGTCGAATTTTGGATTAGAATATCTGATCAAACTGAAGTCATCCACCTGTGTGTACTTGATTCCAAAGTCTTGAGTTCCCTCAAGTACTTTAGAGCTCTTTTTGCAGCAGATCAATGTCCCTCACAAGGCTTTTGCATAAACCTGGAGAGGATTCCAACATCAAATGAAATGTTTGATCTGGTAGTAGTTAGGTAGTTGAGACTTCCTACAAGCTGTCTATACTTTGTTGCATCCTCAAATTCCTTTCCTTCAATAGATGTGAGCTTTAAGTTTTGTTCCATTGGAGTAGT
>APFE030841034.1:34182-76537 GCA_000404065.3 Pinus taeda | reverse complement strand
ACATAGTTTCGCCATTCTCAACGAGAAATGTACCACAAAATGCAAAAAATGGCAGGGACATACAAATTTAGCACGTGGACAAAAGCCAAACATGAGCTCTATCCAACCATGCCCATCACACTGGTAACTATGGGCTCTAGATGAGCCCCTCCATCATTAAAGAACCCACGATTGTCCCAACCCCTGGTGGGCGATGAACTGCTCCACCTTAAGGGGGTATGCACTGCTATATATTACACAACATGCTCTCATCCCCCTGAGCCCTGAGCAGTTAGGAAGAAAATTAATCAAAGGAAAAATGCAAATGAAGAAGTGTGAAAAATACAAAGGTCAGGGTAACTCATGTACCACTATTTTCTCCCTCCATTCATATACCCAAGGGTGGGCTTCCCTTATTATAGCTACACTTGTACCATAACATGTGGTCTAGATGATTCCCCTGATCCCCACTACGTTCCATTACCATATCATTTTCCACCTGCCACTTGAGGGATGTACCATGGACATATCACCCCTTTTAAAGGATGAAACCACCTAATAGGGTCCTTGATTAAACCTCCCATTGAGCTTGGAGACACTTGTACATGCCAAGACCCACTTTGGAAGGGAATACCACCATGAAGTGCCCTATTGGTTCCATCACTTGTAAGCTCTTTTACTTGATTATTCTAATGATTTGTTGTATTGGAGGGTAAGGAGATGCATTAGATCTTATGCAGGATTGCAGGTGGGTCTCCATTTCAGGTTGGTCTCCCTATACAGAGTCCTAGCCCTCTAGAGGGTCAAATTGGCACTTGTAGGGTGAGCGTTGACACCCATGGGCCTCCACCATAGCAAAAAGTACTTCATGGATCCCCAGTACCACTCATTGATTTCTCGTGTTCCACCTTTTGGATGAGGATGATGCACTTGATTCAGCATGCCCAACTGACTCCACACATGCACCACACACTTGTCAAATGATCTAGAGTTCAGATGAGGGATTATATCATTATCTAAGCCCTTACAAATGGTTTACAGACACTTTTAATCCACTTGGAGACCCATGAGGATGTCCTTATGCCCTCCACACCCACTTGGGGTCACCAAAGTGATTTGCTTGGATAACAAGGGGCCAACCCCTTGTCCACTATGTTTGAGGTTCATTCTCACATCATGGCACACTTTGGACTTCATTAGGACTCCTCAAAGGCCCAACACCTCACTTTATTGATCATTGGACTCTCTTGGTGTTGATTTTTGGTAGCATCAGATGTGCTCTAGCCATGAAAATTGGTGGAAAGGCTAAGGCACATGAGATCTCCGAGACTCAAAAATCGTTTGGGGAAATTCCACCTAAGTGGGAAGATATTAAAATAATTAATATTTTTAACGGGGTTTCTAAGTATAAACTTAGGAAAATTAAAATAATAATGTGTATTAATATAGTATGGGTGAGAAAGTTCTAAATAACGAAGATCAAGTCAGATCTAATCATAGCCATTGATTTTTGGGGAAATTCCACCCGGATGGAGAGATATTAAAATAATTAATATTTTTAATGGGGTTCCTAAGTATAAACTTAGGAAAATTAAAATATTAATGTGTATTAATATAATATGGGTGAGAAAGTTCTAAATAACAAGGATCAAGCCAGATCTAATCTTAGTCGTTGATTAAGGACTTAATATCGGTCATCGAATCGTCAACAGGAAAAGTATAAGAAGAGGCTTGAGGGTCAGTTGGAGATACACCAAGTTGATCAGACAATTCAATTTTCTGGGGCAGGGTTTGCTGAGAAGTTGAGTTAGTGATATGTTGCAGCGAGGGGCAGTTTGGCAGAAGGCAGAGATAGTGTTGGAAAGACAACGCAGAAGTAGCAAAAGCTGACACAGAGGTTTGGAGGGCTAGCGCTAGTGACGCAGGAGGTCGAGAAACTGGCGCAAAGCTAACGCAGACATACGCAGAGGCTAGCGGAGTTGACGCGGGGCAGAAAGTGTTGAGCTGTGGTGTTTTCGTGGGGCGGACTAAGTGTTGAGAGGCAGACGCAGAGCTATAGAGGGTGACGCAGTCCCTGGAGGGTGACACAGTTCCAGAGAGAAGCTTGGAGCAGATTTCGTTGCCCAGCTGAGAAACAATCGAAGTCACTGTGGGAATCATCATCCGGTTGCTAGTTGTTAATTTTAGGTATGTTCTATGCTTAGAGCAATTTATTTCAATTTTCACAGTTAGCTCCATATCTTTTCCAGATTAGCAATCACATAAGCATTAAAGTAAACTGCAGATAGAACATAAACATAAATTGTAGAAGACAAGCCAAGACAATAGACACAAGATATGGCAACTCACCCAGGACAAACCCCCAATGTGGGGAACCTTGATCAATATCTTTCTTATACTGTCTTCAATAGTTCAGCACAAAGATGAGAGAGAGATTAGTACGTTTTACAACAGAATCAACACTTTGACTTATCTAATAGAGCATAGATCATTCCTAAGGGAAGATTGATTACATGAAATCAGTTGTACGACATGCTGCTTCAACTAATTCTCCAATTTGTGGACGCCTTCACCTATGTTGTGCTGCATTTTGTCATCATGTTGCACCTCACCGCGCTGCTGTGCCCATGTTGCACCCATCATCACTATGCTACATCTCATCACGCTTCATTAATCATGATTGTACCCATCATTGTATTGCATTATGTGCCATTGTTGCACCATGTTGCCATCCTGACCTATGTGTTGGCTGCACCTTGCTTTCTTTTTGTCCCTACAATGCTTGTTGTCCTTAGCATGCTTGTTGTTGCATGCTAGTTGTCCCTTGCATGCTCGCTGTAACATTGCATGCTTGGTGTATTTGTTGCTAAGTACCATACAATTGTCCCAATGTTAGTTAGTTGTCCCTTACATGCTGCTCTCCTTCGGAGACAGATGCTTCCGCTGTTTCCGCAGTTCTCGACAGTTCTGGCAGTTCCGGTTGTTCCCGGCAGTTCCGGTTGCTCCCGGCAGTTCCAGCTTTTCCGGCAATTCCAGCTTTTCCGGCAGTTCCCGTAGTTCTGGGATTTCCGGCTTTTTCAACTTTTCCAGCTTTTCTGGCAGTTCCGGCTTTTTCGGCATTTCCGGCTTTTCCAACAGTTCCGGCCTTTCTGGCATTTCCGGCTTTTCCGGCAGTTCCGACGTTTCCAGCGTTTCTGGCAGTTTCGTCTTTTCTGGCTTTTCTGGCAATTCCGGTTTTTTCGGCAGTTGTCATAGAGAATCACAATGGTATTCATCATCTGAACAAACAGCTCACTTAAGAGCTTCTGCAACCATGTAGCTTCACACGAGATCATACTCGTAGCTATGTATTCGGTCTCGGCTGTGCTTGTAGCAACCGACTTCTGCTTCCTGCTTATCCATGATATCGAAGCAGAATCCAAAGAGAACCAACACTGAGAAGTGCTTTAGTGATCCTCCACACTGCCTGCCCAATCGGCATTCGAATAATCATGCAGTTTCATATTTCCAGCAGTGTATCTCAATCCATGAGAAATTGTGCCCCGAAGATATCTCAGAAGATTATTCGCACCAATCCAATGAGGCTCAACCAAAAATGAGCTCACCGTGCTAATTGCAAAACATATGTTCGGACGAAAGTTCACCAAGAACATCAACGCGAATGAGTTTATGAAACTCCGAGGCATTTCCCAAATCTGGTCCAACATCACTACCATATAACTTCTGAAAGTTAAAATCCTCGAGGTAGTCGCAGGCTTGTAGTTTATCATTCCACATCCGGAATCCAACTCCCTTTTACTTCTGCAAATGAGAGGGTCTGCACCTGTCAGAAATAGGTCGTCTTCATAAGGTGCCAATGTGAGAGGTCTATCATCCACAACGTTTGGGTAATGGTTTGGATCGGTTTCACTCCTAGTGAATCTCAGCTTCATCAGACAGCTATCAATCCTTGACTTATCTAAATAACAGCATAGATCATTTCTAAGAAGATAATACATGAGATCAGTTGAAGACATGTTGCTTCAACTAATTCTCCAAGGTGACTCCTTCACCTATCGTTGTGTTGCATTTCGTCATCATGTTGTACCTCACCACGCTACACCATGCTGCACCCATCATCACTATGCTACATCTCATCACGCTTCATTAATAATGATTGTACCCATCACTGTACTACATTATGTACCATCGCTGCACCATGTTGCCATCCTGACCTATGTGTTAGTTGCACCTTGCTTGTTGTCCCTTGCTTGCTTGTTGTCCTTAGCATGCTTGTTGTTGCATGCTAGTTATCCCTTGCACGCTAGCTGTAACATTGCATGCTTGGTGTATTTGCTGCTAAGTACCATACAATTGTCCCAATGTTAGTTAGTTGTCTCTTGCATGCTATTCTCCTTCGTAGACAGATGCTCCAGCAGTTCCGGCTGTTCCCGGCAGTTCCGGTTGTCCCCGGCAATTCTGGCTTATCCAGCAGTTCTGGCTTTTCCGACAATTCTCATAGTTCCGGCATTTCCGGCTTTTCTGGCTTTTCTGGTAGTTCCGGCTTTTCCGGCATTTCCAACTTTTCCATCAGTTCTGACTTTTCCGGCAGTTCCGGCTTTTCCGGCAGTTCCGTCTTTTCCCAATTCTGGCTTTTCTGGCTTTTCTAGCAGTTCCAGCTTTTCCGACATTTCCTACTTTTTCGGCAGTTTCGGCTTTTCTGGCAGTTCCAGTTTTTCGCGCAGTTCTGGCTTTTCCGACAGTTCTGGCTTTTCCGACTTTTCTGACATTTTCGGCAATTCCGGCGTCTTCGGCAATTCTGGCTTTTCTGGCAGTTCCGGCTTTTATAGCATTTCCGGCTTTTCTGACTTTTCCAGCGTTTTCGGCTTTTTCGACAGTTCCGGCTTTTCCGACAATTCCGACTTTCTGCCCTCTGGATCAGGGCAACATTATTCCTTAGGATCTCTCCTCCTACTAAAACCCAAATACAAGTAGAGAGAGAAAGAGATCCCAAGTGTGTTGAAATGACTTGAAGGCCACCTCTATTTATACTAAAACGTTGAGCACATGTGGGGTTTCTCTGTTCGCTAGCCGACCTTGACGAATTGTCTTATAACACAAATAAATTCATAACTCCGTGAATACTTATCAGAATCGGATGATGATCCGGATTTAAACTGGAGAGCAACAAATTACAGAGATAACCATATACACAAATATGCAGCGGAAATAATACTTCATTTCATTAATGGAAAACACTGAAATATGTTTACAATCAGAAATGGAAATAAACTAGCTAGGGCGATGGTAGCTTATCTCTGAGAAGAGATGTGTTGGCTACATGTCTCTGAACTGTTCCCAACTTGTATTACAATGAGGCTCGAAGGCCTATTTATTATTGAGAAACAATGGAAAACCCTTACATTCCAAAACCGACCCTTAGAAGATGAAACGCCAAATTGTGGGCCCCGTTTTGGGTAAATTGGTACATCAATTTCCCGGGGTCGTAACTTTGGCATACGATCTCGTTTGACGCGTATGATAGCTCGTTAGAAAGATCTATCCGAGAACTACCACTGTTGGAACGGGCAACATCGGTCCATCATGGACCCGTGTTGCCCCTGGGATCCCAAAAAACGTCGTTTAGGGCCTCAAAACGGCTCCGGAAGTTCAGGACCCGAAAAACTGCTAAAAATAGTAAGTTGTGCTACAATTAAGGAAACCGAAAATGCTGAGAAAGACAATGGTGGGGGTCCAGGTGGACTTGGCAGGTGGCCACCAATATCCACCTGGATCAGATGATCTTTAGATCAATCCTACACCTCTCGATGAAAGGGATCCAAGAAAAATATCAGCTGCCATAAATAAGATGCCCCATATGGAGTTTGGCCCTAGTTGCCAATTTTAACACTGATCAATCGAAATATCTGTCTCCGGAGCAAGGTACTTCTACCAAGGAAAATCTCTGAAGGGTGAGCCATTTCTAGCACCATAGTTGTATTCTAAAAACTACATAATAATAAAACCCTCATATCTGCTGCACCAATTTTCCCGCATTGGGTTTTTCCAGGGACGATTGTCCAAAAATAACGTTGTCCCTTGTGTTGTCTTAGTCTATTTCAGTTGTTGATCTGTATGTTTGTGAAGGCTGCAATTGTGTTTATTTCGATATTTATGCATATAAATAACTTTTAAATGTAAAGAACAAGTAGGAGATAATAAACCAAATATTACAGTAGGGGTTTCTGATGCATTAGATTTAAAAGTTTTCACATGGTATCAGAGCGTTGCAGATCACGAGAGGACTGAAGGCACCAGCAGAAATCTGAAATTTGCAGCAGTAGCAACTATCCCAAGAGACAACGTTGTTACATAGCAAAAGCAGCAAGAGAAGAAGTGACGCAAAGCCTACGTCATCATTTCGAGCCAAAAGGAGGGTCAGCGCAGAGGCAGAGGGGCAGATCAGACCTACGCAGTGCCCGGTCATCTTTCTCAGCCAGGAAGGATCAACGTTGTGGCCAGGAGGAGCAGATTCAGCCTTTGCCAGGATTGCGGAGAGCGTGAAAGGCTCAGCTTCTTCAATTGTCGGGCTTGGAGAGCTGTGGGCAGATGTGATTTGAAGAGTTGGTGGGACGTTGTTTCTGTCAAAGCAGAACAATATCTAAGGGGACGAAGCCAAGGTAGAGGGAATCATTACCTCGATGGATTTCTAACCAAGGAATCCAAATCCATGTTGCAGCAGCAAAGGATGATTGGAGAGGAGCAATTCAACAGTTGGCCAAAGGATTTCAAGGAGAGAAATCAAGACTCAGAGGGAGTCTAGAAGAGGAGTTGAAATGGAAGTGAATGGATTGAAGGATCAGGACATGTTAGATGGAGCTTCCAACTTTGTCATCTGGAAGGCTACGATCCTAGCAATCCTGGACAGACATCGCATCAAGGACTTCGCCCTGAAAACCGTAGCTATCCCAGTTGACCTAGCTACTAATGAGAATTTTGAGGAGGCCGAGGCAAAGGCAAAATGCTTGATCCTAGACGGGGTCAAAGATCATGGCATACCACATATTGCTGAGAAGAACACAGCAAGGGAGATGTGGGAGGCGCTGTCCACCTTATGCCAGGGCTCTTCCATGTAGCGAAAGATGCTATTGGAGAATCCGCTGAGGTCATATCAGACGCAGAAAGGAGAGGAGATAGATCACTTCCTCCTCAAGTTCCAAGAAATTCGGGACTAGCTTACTTCCGTGGGGTCTCACCGGATCAGGAGTTTATCGTCAGCACTGCTCTGGATGCAGTCTCCGAGGACTGGGAGATGTTTGTCCAAAGCATCTTTGTCAGAGCACTCTCCCCAGTTGGGAGGAGATGTGGGCAGCTCTTCGACAAGAAGAAATCAGGAGGTTGACCAAGGCGGGGAGTAGTGGTAAGGTTGCTCGAGTCAAAAAAGAGGAGGAGGATGCGGCTCTAGCATTTGCAGGACAGCAAGGGAAAATGAAGAAGGACATCTCCAAGGTCAAGTGCTTCAACTGTGGAAAGTTGGGACATTATGCATCTTAGTGCCCCTAGAAGAAAGGCAAGCGAGAAGCTTCTAATTCAAAAGCAGCTCCAGCTAAGGCAGAAAGAAGTCAAGACTGATGACGATTGTGCCATGAGTGCTCATGCACCTCTAGAGAAGAGGTGGGGTGACATAGAGCTGTAGTCGAAAGGACTACAGAAGTAGGGCAGGATCCTTGAGGTGCCCAAACTCTTGGATCACATCCGGCTAAGGGAGCCCTTAAATACAGTAGCATGATGACAGGTGTTGGGTGGAGCAAAGTGTGGTGGAGCAGCAAGGTAGTGCTTGAGTACAAAAGTCTGTAGCAGTGCAGTAGAGGTTGCAGTAGTGCAAGAGGCACAGAGGTGTTTGCATCAACACAGTGGCAGCAAAGGGAGCACAGGCAGTGTTGAAAATATCGGTATCGAGAAAATATCAGCGAGGGTCCAGAAAATATCGTATCGGCAATATCAGCGAATATCAGCAAGCATAAAAAATGCATAATATATTTAATTTTTTTCAGATTTCTAAAAATATAAAGCAAAAACAACATGAACTAAACACATTGGCACATAAATATGAAGAAGGCATTGATATATATATGCTGTCAAATAGAAATGATACATAAACATCAAAGGCGATACCAAATCCTGTTGATCCCTAATAATTGTCCAATCAAGGACTCAAACAAAATAACATCACATATCATGCTGATCCTTGATAGTGATAATTGTTCAATCAAGGACTCAAACAAAATAACATCACATATATAAAACTATAAAAGTATTTCATCATCATGAGTTATAAACTTATATGTAGCAAAAGTTGCAAAACAAATAAAACTAGCAACTATCTATCTGAGACCAATGGCCTCTCCCTAGCAGCTTTCTTTTTGTCTTGTTCAGCAATTGCTTCACGAGCTTTTTGTATAACCTTTGCACTAGAAACCATACAAGGCATTACATCTACATCATATGCAGAGAGTCTAGCCAGATGGTATTTCAATCGTGTAATCCCTCCTGACATCTTGGTCCCACACAAGTTGCATGATATATATGCCTGATTTGGCCCACCAACAGCCTCCCCATACTCCCAAAATGCGTCCAAGGCTTTTGGCATATTCGACATTTGTAGTGAACTAATTCAAACCTAGGGCACAAAAAAATCAAAAAATTGGCATTAAACCCCCCAACACAAAATGAAAAAATAATAAGTAATAACCACCTCATTCAAAAAAAATGACTACATTATTTGCATTTTGCAATGTGAATGAAAAATGGAAATAAGAGGATGCATAAGAAAGTTGAAAAAACAAATGAAGCTTGTTGTCCAAATATGGAGAAAACTCTTGCATTGGTTCATGGGCATGAAAATCATAGCAAATGGAAAAAAACAAAGAAACAAAATGTTGGTAGGCAAAGAGGCAAGCAAGCATAACCCTAAATCTACGAAAAAATCATTAACATAGGGGTTTTTAAGAACATACCTGTTAATGGAAGAAATGAAGTTTGTCTCACTATTCTTCAATCTTTGATCCACAAAAAAATCATAATTGGTAGTGATAATCGTTGTTTGATCCTCAAACCCTCCTTGACAAGCACCATAAAACTCTTTCCCTTCCTTCTCCAACACTCAAAAACAGAAATGAAGAAAAAAAACCAATTTTTCCTTTTTGTAGCCATGGCAAAACACGCCCGACGATATTTTATATCGTGGCGCAATATTTTGCCAAAATATCGCCGATATTTCAGAAATATCGCGATATTTTCTCGGCGATATTTCGGCGCGCCGAAAATATCGCGATATTTATGCTATTCGGCGATATTTCGCC
The DNA here is from genome assembly GCA_000404065.3 of Pinus taeda. Taxonomy (NCBI): domain Eukaryota; kingdom Viridiplantae; phylum Streptophyta; class Pinopsida; order Pinales; family Pinaceae; genus Pinus; species Pinus taeda. The sequence goes on along the minus strand of APFE030841034.1, from coordinate 67,217 downwards.
AATATTATCTACAATGAGCACAGGATAGCAGAAGAGGTAGCTTCAACATCACGAGGCTTCCAGACTGACTAGGATGTCAGTGTTTGGGTGAAGTCAGTGACTTACTTCTCGGTAACTGAATTGCTGTGCAATAGTGAGCAGTGGTAGTGCTCTCGACAGCATGATGCAGCGTGTTGAGAGGGAGCTGCAGTACAAATGTAGCAATGGCAGTGGAAGTGTCATGGGAAATAGTACAGGAAGCAACAGTGCAGTGGATGTGAGGTAGCAAGGCAAGCATCAGCATAGGTATTGATGCAGAGGATCAGTGTGATGTTTCTATGATGAAGCATTACTATAGCACATTCCTCGCTAAGAGAGAGTGTTGATTTTTCGTATCATCAGATGTGCTCTAACCATGAAAATTCGTGGAGAGGCTAAGGCACATGAGATCTCCAAGACCCATAAATCGTTTGGGGAAATTCCACCCGAATGGAGAGATATTAAAATAATTAATATTTTTAATGGGGTTCCTAAGTATAAGCTTAGGAAAATTAAAATATTAATTTAATATGGATGAAAACGTTCTAAATAATGAGGATCAAGCCAGATCTAATCGTAGTCGTTGATTAGGAACTTAATCTTGGTCGTTGAATCGTCAACAGGAAAAGTATAAGAGGAGGCTTGAGAATCAGTTGGAGATACACCAAGTTGATCAGTCAATTCGATTTTCTGGGGCAAGGTTTGTTGAGAAATCAAGTTAGTGATTGATCTGTTGCAGTGAGGGTCAGTTCGACAGAAGATCGAGAATACATAGCAAAGAGACAGAGATAGCGCTGGAGAGACAGCGCGGAGGCAGCCTGTGCTGACATACAGGCAGCCAGAGCTGACGCAAAGGTTTGTAGGGCCAGCGATGGTGACATAGGAGGCCGAGAAACTGACACAGAGATGACGCAAGCTAACACAGGCTAGCAAAGCTGACGTTGGGTCGAAAGAGCTGAGTTGCGCTGTTTTCGCAGGGTAGACTAAGTGCTGAGAAGAAAATGCAGAGTTGTAGAGGGTGACGCAGTCGTTAAAGGGTGACGCAGTTCCAAAGAGAAGCTTGGAGCAGCTTTCGCTGTCCAGCTAAGGAATAATCGAAGTCATTGCGGGAATCATCATCTGGTCACTGATCATCCGGAATATCTGTCTCCAGAGCAAGGTACTTCTGCCAAGGAAAATCTCTGAAGGGTGAGCCATTTCTGGCACCCTAGTTGTATTCAGAAAACTGCATAATAATAAAACCTTCATATCTATTGCACCAATTTTCCCGCTAATGGTGTCCCTTGTGTTGTCTCAGTTTATTTCAGTTGTTGATCTATATGTTTGTGAACGCTGCAATTGTGTTTATTTCGATATTTATGCATATAAATAACTTGTTAATGTAAAGAACAAGTAGGAGATAATAAACCAGATATTGCAGTAGAGGTTTCCGATGTATTAGATTTAAAAAAATCACACTTAGGAGGCTTATTATTGTGTTATTGAGCTACCTTGGTGGGCTTGTCACCAAGGGATGTTATTATTGCACATTATTTTATTATTTGAGGCTCGATTAGCCCAAATTAGGCAAATCAAACTCCTTAATGATTGTATAACTAGAAGTGAGGTGATTCATTTTGATCATCATCACTTGGATTGGATTAGTATCTCTTATGAGATTTCGTACTTCTTGTTGGGATGAATTTTTGGAGCTTTTCTTGATGCACTATGATGTTTTTATTTCGCTATTGTCTTTGGAGCTTCTCTAATGTGAAGTTGATAAATGGATATACTCTCTCTCATGTAAGTCAAAATTTTGATGTTATTTTTGTTATCTTATTGGTTAACTACATGTACATTGTTATCTTTATTCTTTTATGGGTTAAATGTAATGCGAAATTATTTTGGGACCTTGAATAAGTAATTAAATGCATGCGTTAACCTTTGAGGGATGGGTGAATGTTCCTAGAGGCACCTCTTAGGTTAAAGACCTTAAAACTTTGTCTCCTTTGCAAATTTGAAGTATAAATGTCTATTGACCTAGTTGTTGCCCTTGGAAAGGCTAGCAAAGGTCAATTAGGGCTCCTTAGCTCACGAAATTTCATGATCTATGTGTATCTTGATTCTTGACTGCATTAAGCCCAAGTAACAAGGCATTGTTCCTCATATCCCTTTGGTGGTCAAATTTACCTCTCCTTTCCTCATTTATCCAATTTCTAGCCCTAAACCTAGAGGGTCACCTAAGGCATCAAGCAAAATATATAGTAGCCATCCAAAATCCTTGAAAATTGGTCCACAACTGCGATGGGGTCTTCTCAAGGGGTCCTCCAAATTTCAAGAAATTTCGATGGTGGAATCCCGAGAGACCGCAATCCCTAGCTCGAGGATCATATCTCCCCCTAGGCTAATTTGGGTTAGTGTCCTCATTTGGATCATTGCACCCTATTCCGAAAAGATTTGTCCATTGATCCTCTTCTCTTCCCTAATTAGGTCAAGTCCCTCCTTAAGTGATCATTCCACTTGACCTAATTCTGGGTCCACTTGGTCTCGTGTGGTCCCGCAACCTAACAACTCCAATTCCACAAAGATCATACAAAGATCAATTATCCATAAGGATTTTTATGCCTAGGAATCATATTTACAAGGTATATTCCCAAACCCTAGCCTCCAGAATCCTTCTAGCCCTTCCTAGAGAACCCATCAACTTACTTCCTGTTACCCACCATTTTGTGGGTGATATCACTAGGAGAATTTTTTTCTCCAAGATGGTCCTCAGCCAGCAGCCCCTTACAGCGACCAACTAGCTCGTTGTACCACTTCTTTGCCACATAAGCCAACCATGTTGTCCCTCCCAAACCTAAAGGTATGCCTTGTCACTTGGTAATTGAGTATTGTAGTTTGCTTGTCATGGACACCTTTGGGCATGGATTAATGGGGGGATTCGGCAAAAAGAATGGGCTAGGTCTATGCTCTTGTCCCCTAGACCCCTTTTGGATATTAACCTTGGATTATAGTCCCGCGAGATCTCCTTTATTGCCCATTTGGCTTTAGGGATGGTATGTCACAAGAAACCCTGATTTGGTTCTGTGGACCCGCTCCCTAATCCGCATATATTACCTCTTTTCCCACTTATTATTACCCCATTCATCATTCTCCCCCTTGGGTCCACATTACTCCACTAAGTCCACATAGGGTTAGCTCTCCCCGTCCCCTTGCCCACACCTTGGGTCAGGGCTAGAATGATGTACCAGAGGTTGATGCAGCGGAAAAGTAAAGTAAAAGCATAATTGGCCATATTCAACACAAAAATGTACAAAAAAGTGCAAAAGATGGCCGAGACAAACACATTTAGCACATGGAAAAAAGTCAATACATGAGCTCTACCCCATCATCATGGCCATCACCCTAGTTCCTACAAGTTCTATAAGCTTCCTCCATCATACAGGAACCCATGATTGTCCCAACCCTTGGATGGCAATGAACCACCCTACCTTAAAAGGGGATATCCACTGCGATATCTCACAGATATTCAGAGATTGCTTGAAATTCACCTATTGGACAAGGAAGATGCCCCCGGTTCACCTTTGCTCATCCATCCCCACAGATGTACCACGCACTTGGCAGCTAACCCAAAACTTGTAGGATGATGTGGCATCGCCTACACCATCATCTAAGCCCTTACAGATGGTCTACAAGCATCTTCGACTTGGAGAGCCATGAGGTCACTTGTGTGCCCTCACAACTATTGGGAGCACCACAGGTTTATTACATGGTGAACAAGAGGCCAACCCCTTGTCCATTCATTTTGAAAGTCCAACTCATCATTTTGGCACGTATGGATTTCATCAGGCCTCTTAGAGAGCCCAATGACATGCATTATTGTTAATTTTAGGCAACAATGATATGTTGTATGCTTTAGAGCAATTTTATTTCAATTTCTTTATTAGCCCAGTATCAATATTCAGATTAGCAATCACATCAACATGATAGTAAAATGTAGATAGAACATAAACATAAACGGTAGAAGACAAGCCAAGACAAGAGGACACAAGATGTGGCACCAGCGAAGGAAAAACCTCAATGTGGGGAAACCCTTGATCAAATCTTCTTTCAGTCTTCTATAGTTCAGCAGAGAGAGATAGTACAATTTACAAATCTAATAATTTCTAACAGCAGCAAAAGAGCCCTAATCAGAAAAGTCAACGCTCGTCAACAAGGCAGATTTGAGTCTTTGACCCTCAGCAAATCAATCAACTTCAGTGAACTTCGGCCTCCAAACAACAAGATAAAACAACCCTCAAAACAGGGAAATTCAGTGCAATCAAAGTCTGGTCAAACAGCCCACCTGCAGTCAGCCCTAGCTGCAGTCAACATTGGTCAACAGTCAACGTTTAGCCTCGATTTATGTGCCCAGAAATGCGGCCTGCCCAAACAGAGATAGCCCTCACAAAAACACATTCAAAGGAGGTCAACGCTTGGTCAAACTGTCCAGAAATTCGTTCTCCTGAAATTTCGACCTCCTGAAATTTTGGGCATGTGGAAAGAGAGGCCCAGAAATCCGTACCCAATTAATGATGAAAGAGAGATAAAAGTGTGAAGATGAGTGTGTCCAAATGAGGCTAAGTCACCTTCTATTTATATGCAACATTGAGGATGAATAGATGTGATTGTTAGGCTTCTGAGCCTACATAAGTTTGCTGACCAACCTTGACAATTTGACCATATTCAAAATAAATTCATAACTTCATTTGTACATGTAAGAATCAGATGATCTTTAGACCAATCCAACACCTCTCAGAGAGAGGAATCTAGGAAAAATATCAATTGTCATAAATAAGATGACTCGTGGAGTTTGTCCCTAGTTGCCAATTTTAACTAAAATTCATCCATAAAAGCTCCAATTTATCCTCTAGACAAAGTGTGAAATTCTCTAAAGAATAGAGAGATCCAAACCAAAGTGATGATGAGAAAATGAGTTCATCTCACTTGTATTTATACACAGCTTAGGAGTTCGAATTAGCCTCCTTTAGCATACATAAGCCCAAAAATAAAATAATGTTCTAATATTTCAAATTTTGTTGACAAGCTCACCAAACTAGCTCGTAAATGAACAAGTAAACCTCTCAAGAGGTCAAATAATAATTTATGCATGTCGTAGGGCCCTCTAAGAGGTCTAATGAGGTCCATGGGTGCCATACTGGGGAATAGGACCCTCAAAAGCAGTGGACAAGGGATTGGCCCCTTGTAATAACCTATGGTTTGTCCACTTTAGCTTGAAGCATCGAGCCCTAATTAAGCCTCTCCTTTGAATGCGCCTTGGAAATCACAACATACCTTGTCATTGATTCTATCATTAATATTGACTTCCCTCATAATGAGACTCCTCCCATCATTGAAAGATCGTAAAGAGCAAGGGACACTGACTAAGGTGACAATGGGTCTTTGTCCCATTGTTATCATTTAGTCTGGTAGTTGTCCTTTAGGTACCCACCCTTGGACCCTAGTTAAATTGTGTGGCAACAAATCCCACAAGACTAGGATTGAGGATTAGCCCCACATTTAAGGGGAAAGAACAAAAATACGGTCAAAACCCTTCCTTCTTCCAAGTCACCCAATAATCCATGCCCAATATGGCCAAGGAAAAACAAGCATATGCACTTGATTGCACAATAAAAAACATACCTTTAGGGTTGGATTTCCCACCTTCAAACATATGCTCTTGACAAATGGGAAAGGGGACATATGACTAATTCAAGAAGCAAAGATCAAATGTCACAATACATCAACTACACTAGTGGCTCTCAAGGGCTGCTAGTTGTTGGCTGAAGAGATGTTTGGGAGAAAAATGTCCTATGGGTTCACCCACTTTTCATGCGTAACAAGCTTGTAATGTAAGATGGATAGTGGTAAGTATGGAATGGGGATAGATGGGACTACGCTATTTCAATCAGAGCTTCCCAAATAATGCCCCTTCTAAACCCATTGGGCCATTAGGGGAGTTCCCATTGTACTAGGATTGAAGATTAACCACCCATTTAAGGTGAGGGAACAAGATCATGGTCAAAACCCCTCTTTCTCCAAGTCACCCCATAATCCATGTCAAATGCCCAAATACAAACAAGCATAAGCACCCGACATATGACTAATTCAAGAAGTAAAGATCAAATGTCACAATACATCAACTACACTAGTGGCTGTCAAGGGCTGCTAGTTGTTGGCTGAAGAGATGTTTGGGAGAAAAATGTCCTACGGGTTCACCCACTTTTCATGCGTAACAAGCTTGTAATGTAAGATGGATAGTGGTAAGTATGGAATGGGGATAGATGGGACTACGCTATTTCAATCAGAGCTTCCCAAGTAATGCCCCTTCTAAACCCATTGGGCCATTAGGGGAGTTCCCATTGTACTAGGATTGAAGATTAACCACCCATTTAAGGTGAGGGAACAAGATCATGGTCAAAACCCCTCTTTTTCCAAGTCACCCCATAATCCATGTCAAATGCCCAAATACAAACAAGCATAAGCACCCAATTGCAAAATGAATGAAATACCTCTTGATCCAAAGCCCACATTTGTCCATGTGCTCTTGCTAGCTAGGAGAGAAACATATCATTGATGTAAGTGGTAGAGATATAATGGCACATTGTCATTGACTAGTGGTGGTTATCAGGGGTTGTTGGTTGGCCAGCAAGAAGAGATGATGGGAGAAAACATTTATCCTATAGGGTTACCCATTTTGGTGGGTAACAGATATAAACGTCCTTCCATGGATCATGTTGCTTTCAGCCACATGCAAATCCTCTTCCAGATGACTCCCCCCATATTTTAGTGAACTCTTCTCCTTTACACTATGATGTTGGTCCTCTCTCTACTTCTGCAAGTACTCTCTCAATTACTCCTATGATGTCTGAGAAAAATCCTATAGATGATGTGTATCTTATTAACAGCTCGTCCAATCTTCCTATTGTGGATATCTCTTCATATTAGAGAGATGCGTTTGTCAATGGCTCATATAGTCCTAATGTTGTAAATGATACTCTTATTAGCAGCCCATTTATTCCTCATGTTGTAGATGCTCTGATGGTTCAACTCCATTATTCAATGATGATAGTGAGAACTTGCATGAATCAAATGTTAGGAGTGAAAGCATTAAGGGATGTTGATCATCCCCTCAGATAGACATTTCCCACTAAAGATTATGTAATGTCCCTTCCTAAATTATTTTGGAATAGGATTTATTTCTACATTTTGGGGGCCAATTTTGGTGAAGACAGGGCCCATTTGATCTTTGATAGAAGACTTAGGAGTTAGAGGCAAGTTAATTTTATTTTATTTTGTTTTGTTAATCATATGTGAGGACCACCTACGTAAGAAATATGCACTCCCTAAGCCAATGATTCGAAATGCATGAGGGAAGAAAGGCTCCACAAAAGTTATAAAAGGAAGGCAGCACACTTCATTTGGCAATCTTGGCTGATCGAATTTGCTTATGTTACTCACGTTGTTTAGCCGGGTCACTTGCTATTTAGCAAGAGGTTTCCAAGAGGAGAACTCACCTTTTCTTTGGGGGACTTCGAGTGCCACCCTAGAGAGGTTCATCAACTATCATCCAGAGGAGATTTGTAGAGAGATTTCCAGCATTGGTAATCAGTACACCCTAGGAGTGTGTATTTCTAGAGGACGCAGTAGTGGATCTAGTGTGGCCATTGCAGCATTCTTCCGGAGGGCTATTGTCGAGAGAAATGAGGAGAAGAAGGCTCAATAGATTTGTTGGCTATTGGGTGAGTTTGAGGGCTGGAAGTGGCAGCAATATTCAGGAGTGATTTTACAAACTCTCTGGCTAGCACAAAAGAGAGAAACTAGGCATACATGGGAGACAGAGTTTCAGCGATTTGGGCTATTGCTTGACGGGAGAAATAAGGGAAGTATTCGTGTAGTTGATTGCTACATTTCAGGAGTGTCTAGGGAGGATTTTGCTGGTGGTTTGGTAGACAACCTGCTTCAACATATAGCATAGGGCTTTTGGGGGTCGATTTTGGAAGGTGAAAATCAAACCAATCCACTTTTCGGTTTTTTTTTGGGTTTTCCCTTAGGAGCCTAGATATAAATTTGCAGATTTTCTAAGCACCAAAGGTGGGGTTTTCTGCCATTTCTTTGCCACAGACAATGCATAATTGTTGGGGACTGCAAAGTGCCTTTGGGTGTTGATTTTGGGAGGTCAAAATCAGGCCAAACCATTTCTGGGTTTTTATATGTTTTTTCTCAGGAGCCTAGATATAAATTTGCAAAATTCTCTGAGCACTAGAGGTGGGGTTTTCAGCGATATCTTTGCAGCAGACAATGCAAAATTGTTGGGGACTGTGCAGGGCAACAGTTAGTCAGTTGATTGTAGCTCTGGGTTCTCATTGCTTCACCTAGACTTTGCTCCGCTTGCCTTTGAGGGCCCAGCTGCATTCCTTCCATATTTTTTACTCTTGCACCAGTGTATAATAAAATGGCTCAGCTACTTCCATATTTCTTATTGTTCCAAGTGTTTACTAAATTGTCTTAAAATTTATGTGGTGAAAATTGGTATTTGCTTGCATATCACTGTTTTTCCTATTTTGGAACATTACAGTGGTATTAGAGCATGATTTTGGCCCAGTTGTGGGTAACCGGTAAGATCAGAGAAGATTTGGGTATCTAGGCACAGTAACAGGTGAAGCCATACACAAACCCATGGCTCAAGAGAAATTAAGTGTGCAGCAATTCTGGGGTGGAATCCATTGGGACAATGAGAGGTTGGCCCAGTTGAGGAGGGTGATAGACCAAACCCATCCTCATCCTTACAACAAAGACACTAGAGGTACACAGACCGTGGGGATTTCACCATCTACACCATGTGGTGTAAATCGACAGACTCGGGACACTAGCTCTCCTCGAAAGGAGCAGACAGGACATGAACAGTTAGAGGGTGAGACTAGGAGGCACTTTTGTTGGTGGAGACCTGGCTTTAGATATGAGGGGCCTGAGGAGAAGATTGAACATGAGGCAGAGGACACGCGAGAGTGTGAGAAGCACATTGGTATACCCAGTGTGGCACAGGTGTCACCATTGTTGGAGGCCTCTTTGATAGCACCAGTTGACACTTTGGGGAGAGAGTAGAGCATACACCCATAGGGCCATCCATTGACGAGATGTCAGGAGACACAGACATGTCCATCATTTAGGAGGTGGCATCCGTTGTTGAGGTATCCATTGACAAGGTATCTGGAGTCGTGACCGAGTTTTCAAGTGATAGCATCACATGACAGGATGATGAGGTGGCGAGAGATATCACTACCCTTGATGAGGAGTCGATAGGTATAAAGGCACCAAGATCTACGACAAAGTTGCGGGATGGAAGTCACCTACAACAACATGGACAACACATAGAGGGGCATGAGCTAGTCATGGAGGAGCAGTTTGTGACTCATGTTGAGCCCATGGTGGAGAAGGACGAGCAGTCTTCTTTGGGGCCAACCACTAACTTAGAGCAGATAGATGCATAGACCATCAACAGAGTTGCAGTACTTCCAGATAGTAGCTCTCTCTAGGCTTATATAGATGGGGCTTGCAACATTGCTAGACTACCCTTTGCACCATGGAGAGAGAGATGCAGAGACCCCTCGATACTTTTTATGTCTTGACCAGGATGGTGAGTTGAGGCGACATGAGCTACACAAGGTGTAACACTCACAGGATGGAGGGCTTGTTCCATGTGCTGGAGTTTGTGCATTCGATCCCTCTCTTGGGGTTGGATGGTGAGAGATTCTGAGTTGGTATCCTATGGAGTGGGCTAAACTCATGGAGATGGTTGTAGTCCGAAGTGAAGCTCAGTGGGAGCTCTCAAACATCGAGGGTACTAGAGGCCCAGGTTGGCATTGGGATCCAGGTGGGGCTCCTTATGCGATATCAGACATGCGGGATGGCTATGGCATTGATGAGCTAGTCAACCCAATGCTTGAGTGCATGCATTCCTTAGGGGAGTTCCAGTTGACACTAGTGGCCAGGTGGTTTGTGAGTAGACTCCATTGGTTGTTTTCACATGTTGGTTGCGCATGGGGCCGCAGAATGATTAGCATTCTCTGGCAGGAGCTGGTTGGAGGATGTGGCATGGGTAGGCCACTGGACTGGATATTGTATGTAGACGATGTTCTCCCATTGAGGTTTAGGACTCAGGGGTCACGGAGGATCGACACACCAGAGATATCCCCTCTAGCAGGAGTGGAGTTAGCGTGCCCAAGTCTGCCAGGATGGACGAGGGGACATGACGTGTGTCATGGTGGGGTCACTATCAGAGTGGTGGACACTTTGGCACATGCGGGATACCATATTTTACAGGGTGGTATGACAATAGGCAATGGTACACAAGACTGCACAGAGTCAGGTCGTAGCGTCTAGTGTTATATAGAGGGATGTGGCCTGATGCATACAGACCCAATTCTAGGCCATAACACCCAGTGGTTGTTGATTTTTTTTGGGTAGCATTGGATGTGCTCTAGCTCCAAAATTTAGTGGAGGGGCTAGAACACATGAGATCTCTAAGACCAAGAAATCGTTTGGTGAAATTCCACACGTATTGTATTTTATTAAAATAATTAATATTTTTAATGGGGTTCCTAAGTCTAAACTTAGGAAAATTAAAATATTAATGGGTATTAATGAAAATATGGGTGAGAAGCTTATAAGAGACGAGGATCAAGTCTAATTTAATCTTAGCCGTTAACTAGAGATTAGATCACGGTCATTGATATTTCAATAGGAAAAGTATAAAGGAAGACTTGAGAGTCATTTGGAGATACATTGGGCAAATACTCAGTGACCTAAGGGAAATCGGTGCTCAAGGAGTAAGAGTTCAATTTTAGAGGAAGAGTTGCAGGGTGAAGGAAGAGGAGGGTATCAGCATCAATCGGACACTGAGGAGGAGGGGACGTAGTGCATCAGAGGGACAGCTCAGAGAGGCAGCGCAGCAAGGGACATAGTCCTCACGCAGAGGTGACGTAGTGAAGGCTGGAGGGTCTCTTGGGTGTCAGAATTTCTCCAAAGGGTGGAAGAAAATTATCTTAGGTGTTTTCTCAGAGATTTCTCTATATTCTACAAATCATTCCTTGTAAAGAGATTGTTGTTGAAGAATAGTAAATAAACCCTCATCTGTTGCACCAGTTTTCTCGCATTGGGTTTTCCGGGGACTCTTGTCCAAAAATAACTGTGTTGATGTGATTGATTCTTGTGCTTGTATTCCACTGTTCTTTTCTCTATGTTATTGTGTGACAACTGCAGTAGAATTTACTTCGATGTTTACTGAAGGGTTTTGTAAAAAACTTATTGTGGAAAATAAGTAGGAGAAATAAATCAGTTACCGTAGTAGAATTTCGTGTTAGAAATTTTCATAGTGTTGTGCAAGGCTATGCAGCAAGGAGCAGTGGCCTGCAGAGGAGCATGAAGATCCAAGGTGGTATACCACAACATGTCAGTTTACACTGTGGGCTAGGAGGAGTGACTCGCATCGCATTGACGACGTGCGGGGAGTGACACATGCAGTGACACAGGCAAGACACAGGATGGTACAGCTAAGGTCGGGGGTATCCAGTGGTGTACAGGGATAGGTTGTAGCGTACAGTGGCATGTCAAGGAGTGCAGTGGTACTTGGTAGTATGCAATGACACATGATGTGACGCAACGGGCTCTTGGAGCGTTGCCTCTAGGGAGACTTATGGATAGGGACAGTAGGTGTACCATTGGACGCAACTCACCTAGGATTGATGAGGACATTGTTGAGCATTTGGGTACACCATGTTTAGTGTAGGCAGGGCCTCGAGGGGGTTATCAGCAGATCTGAGGTGGAGAGAGGGTTGTTCGTAGGGTTACTCTTGAGCATTCCGGCAAACTCTTGATCATACTCTTTGGGACATACCCTCCCATCATCCTCCAGTGTTGCTCACAGTCACAGAGGGTTTGGTTGTTGCCCTTTGATACTCTCCATTCAAGCAACAGGGCATGGGAGGCTCACCCTAGGCAGTTGAATGAGTCACTACGTGTCATGGGCCGACAGGAGACTCTCTAGTTGAGACACTTGGTAGGTGCATGAGCTGACGGTTATAGGCTTAGGGATGGCATGGTTTATTGTCAAGGTAGCAATTGTTCCACCCCTAGGCTCACACTTGGGGAGGTGAGCATGAGGTGTGGAGGACGTAGTCCTTGTTGGCGGGATGATGCCTAGGCGTTCAGCAGTATCTAGCCACATCATTAGGAGCTGGGATAGCAGATCTCGTTGTGTAATTTGGTAGGCACAAAGTGTTGATTTTGGGTAGCATCGGATGTGCTCTAAGTCTCAAAATTTGCAAAGAGGCTTAGACACATGCATTCTCCAATACCCAGAAATCGTTTTGGGAAATTCCACCTGGAGACAATTTTATTAAAATAATTAATTATTTTTAATGGGACCCTAAGTCTAAACTTAGGAAATTAAAATAATTAATGGATGTTAAATTAAACTATGGGTGAAACTTCTAGAAGAAGGTAGAGATCAAGTCAATATGATTAGAATCTAATATGGGTCGTTCATTGATTAGTGAGAGGATTATAAGAAGAGGCTTGATGGGCACTTGGCGAACATATTGAGAGAAGATCAGAAGTTCGATTTTATGAAGCAGAGCAACCGCCGGAGAGATTTTCGATAGTGATTTTTGGCAGAGAGGGACAAGGATAGTATCCGAAGGAAAATCTTTCCCGGTCGGAGAATACTCAGTAGAGAAGAGAGAGAGATCCAGTAGAGGCAGCACAGAGCCACAGAGGCAGATGCAGAGGCAAACGTAGAGGCAACGCAAGTTGAGGCAGAGGCAACACAGAAGCCTTGAGGTTGTTTGAAATTTGCTGGAGGGTTCGATTTCTCTAGTTGGAAGCCAGGGTGTGAGACCAAGAGAGCAAAAATCAAAATCTCAGAGCCAAATCAATCCGTCGGGAAGAGTGACACAGTTCCTAGACAGTGTGATGCTGGGTTGACACAGACAGTGCGTAAAGGCAACTAGGGATTGTTCATTCAATGGCTGGATCGGCCAGGACTTCCAGTGATAGTGTGAGGTAATCTCACAAATCTCTCTGTCAGTGATATTCTTTGTAACTGGATTGTCGGGAAGGCATTCGGAGATTGTATTCAGAAATTACTACTGCTTAATAATAAAACCCTCATATTTGTTGCACCTGGTTTCCCGCATTGGGTTTCTTCAGGGGCATTTATCCAAAAATAACTGCGTAGATGTGTTGCATCTCTTTCCTGTTCAGATTCTTGTTTCCGCTTATAATTTAAATGGTGTAGATTGTAGTGCATTAGTTTCGATATTTATTGTAGGAAATAGTAAGTAACTTGATTCAGAAATTAACAATTAGAAGAAACTTAATCAGTTGCTGCAATAGAAATTTGGGCAATTCAAATTTTCACATAGAGCAGCTAGATATTCGCAACACAAGTTCTTGATGCTTGGTGCCTACCTATTGGATACCTACAAAAGGCAGAGACAAGGCACAGAGGGGTCCCAACAGCGAGCAACATATCACAACGGCAAGCAGAGAGGATTGGAGGTTGTGGACCTCTAGTATGGTTATGGGATCCAGGGATCCAGTGGATTGGTCGGATACTCCACTCCTCAGTGAGCATGGTCGGGATAACAGGTGGATTGACTCATTCACAAGCATATACATGGGGGATCACCGAAGCCCTCACCATAGGACGAGGCAGATTGTTGCTGAGGATTGGGGCTAGCCATGGAATGATAGGCGTTGGCACTATTGAGTTTCTTTGGCAAGATTAGCCTAGCCTCAATCATCGCATAGATTATAGCAGAGAGTTATGGGAGAGGAGTCTCTGGTACGAGCATGCTAGGAACTAGTCATGACCTAAGTGTCAATGTCGATAGGATAGGTTCCTTCTGCGACGGGCAAGGGATTATGGCATAACAGGGCTAAGCAATTCAGACCCGTAGAGGTGAGTTGGTTTCTACAGGGGAGGGTCATCTAGATCTTCCATTTGGTTTTAGTGATTTGTTGATGGTGTGGGGAACTTCACCGGTGTGGCAGGGTGATCGACAAGAGGAGATCAAGGGAGGCCCGGCTAGACGAGGGTTCAATCTCACCAGGATTGGATTGCATCTTCAGGAGTTTACTCTTGTAGTGCATGAGATGGACTGCTCAGTAGGGAAATTTCATGGGGATTTGGGCAGAGTCCTACATTATCATGATGCTCTACTTATTGCTAGTGTGAAGAGGGCTTATAGTACTCGTATCTTATTAGATAGCGAGTGGAGCAAGGGGTGCTTCACATTGATTAGGATGGTTTGGGATCCTGGTATCGAGGGATTCCTTCATGTCGGGACAGTGCTCGGATTGGGGATGACTCAATGGTACATTTGGGACCCTGGTATTATTGGTGGTTATAGTTGTGATCAACAGTCAGAGAGGGCACTTGTTCAGGCATTGCTTGAGGACAAGCAACTTTTGGCGGGGAGGATTGTAATGTCCTTCCTAAATTATTTTGGAACAGGATTTATTTCTACATTTTGGGGGCCAATTTTGGTGAAGATGGGGCCCATTTGATTTTTGATAGAAGACTTAGGAGTTAGAGGCAAGTTAAATTTATTTTATTTTGTCTTGTTAATCATATGTGGGGACCACCCACATAAGAAATATGCACTCCCTAATGCATGAGAGGGAAGAAAAGGCGGGAAGAAAGACTCCACGAAAGTTATAAAAGGAAAGCGGCGCACTTCATTTGGCATTGTTGGCTTATCAAATTTGATTATGTTGCTCGAGTTGTTTAGCCGGGTCACTTATAGTTTAGCAAGAGTTTTCCAAGTGGAGAACTCACCCTTTCTTCGGGGGACTTTGAGTGCCACCCTAGAAAGGTTCATCCATTATTATCTGGAGGAGATTTGTAGAGAGGTTTCCAACATTTGTATCCAGTTCGGCCCACCAATGCGTATTTTTGGAGGGCGCAGTAGTGGATCTAGTGTGGCCATTGCAGCATTCTTCCGAAGGGCTATTGCCAGGAGAAATTAGGAGAAGAAGGCTCAATAGATTTGTTGGCTATTGGGTGATTTTGAGGGCTGGAAGTGGCAGCAATATTCAAGAGCGATTTTGCAAACTCTGTGGCCAGCGCAGAAGAGAGAAACTAAGCATATAGGGAGATAGAGTTTCAGCCATTGGGGCTATTGCTTGTCGGGAGAAATAAGGGAAGTATTGGTGGAGTTGATTGCTACATTTTAGGAGTGTCTGGGGAGGATTTTGCTGGTGGTTTGACAGAAAGCGTGCTTCAATAGCTATTGGAAAGTGTAGGGCTTTTGGGGGTCAATTTTGGGAGGACAAAATCAAACCAAACCATTTCTGGGTTTTTGTGGGTTTTGCTTAAGGATCCTAGATATAAGTTTGTAGAATTTTTGAGGACAGGAGGTGGGGTTTTTGGCCATATCTTTGCAGCAGACAATGCAAAATTGTTGGGCACTGCACAATGCCTTTGAGGGTTGATTTTGGGAGGTCAAAATTAGGCCAAACCCATTTTTCGGGTTTTGGTGGGATTTGCTTAAGGAACCTAAATACAAATTTGCAGAATTTTCTGAGCACTAGAGGTGGGGTTTTCAGCCATATCTTTGTAGCAGACAGTGCAAAATTGTTGGGGACTACATAAGGCAGCAATTGGTCAGTTGATTGTAGCTCCTGATTGTCATTCCTTCACCTGGGCTTTGCTCTGCTTGCCTTTGAGGCAAGCCTAGGTTCATTCCTTCCATATTTTATACTCTTGCACCAGTTTATAATTTAGTTGTTTCCATATTTCTGATTGTTCTAGGTGTTTACTAAATTGTTTTAAAATTTCCGTGGTGAAAATTGTTATTTGCTTGCATATTACTGTTTTTCCTATTTTGGAACATCACATATTACATTCGTGTTTGATGGGTATTCATAGTACTAGCATGTCTCTTCTTATTTCTTTGTTTTTCTACTCCATGATCGTAGAATTTAGATCTCATTTAGCACAGATTACATCTATTTTTGTAATGATTTTCTAGGAGCAACCTTTGTACTCCTATATTGTATTCCACACTATTGTACTTAGCAATCCCCATGACCTATTTTTGGTCATTTGTTAGACATCAATAGAATTATCTTATCTATGTTCCTTTGGATAGGTGATCCAGGATGTTGGTGACCACCCACCTATCCCATTTGGACCCCCGCAACTGTCTCTTTCAGTCTTTTCAGTTTCCTAAATTGTAGCACAATTTACTATTTTTAGCAGTTTTTTTCGGGTCCTGAACTTCCGGAGCCGTTTTGAGGCCCTAAACAACGTTTTTTGGGAAATTTGGGGGCAACATGGATCCATGGACCAATGTTGCCCTTCCCAAAGTGGTAGTTCTCGGATAGATCTTTCTAACAAGCTATCATACACGTCAAACGGAGATCGTATGCCAAAGTTACGACCCCGGGAAATTGATGTACCAATTTACCCAAAACGGGGCCCACAATTTGCGTTTCATCTTCTAGGGTTAGGTTTTGGAATGTGAAGGGTTTTCCATTGTTTCTTAATAATAAATAGGCCTTCGAGCCTCATTGTAACATAGTTGGGGAACAGTTCAGAGGCATGTAGTCGCACATCTCTTCTCAGAGATAAGCTACCATCGCCCTAGCTGGTTTATTTCCATTTCTGGTTGTAAGCATATTTCAGTATTTTCCATTAATGAAATGAAGTATTATTTCCGCTGCATCTCTTTATTTATGGTTATCGCATCTCTGTATTTATGGTTATCTCTGTAATCTATTGCGTTCCTGTTTAAATCCGGATCAATAGGTCAAGGCCTATACCTAATTGGCCTATCTCCACTTTTATTGATACAACAGAATTTCTTATTGGTCCATCCACATGCTATCAAGAGGAATCTCCTCCACCTCGAGCCCTTCTTGCTCAAATGGTCTATTGTTTCAAGGATGAATCTAATACGAGAGAATCTCTTGTTGACCCATTTGAGCACAAACAAGAAGAAGCTTCTCCACCATAGGCTATTACTCAATTCGTTGATATCCCTATCGAATTATAGTGTTTCTCACCTGATCCATCTAGAGCTTACCTTGGCAATTGATGATCTTGACGGCTCTATGAAGGAGCAATGTGGAGCTTAGGTGGGTGATCTGGTCCTTGCCTCAACATTAAGGGGGGGGGGGGGGGTAAAGTTAGTAATCATTCCTTGTGGCCCCCCATTGTACTCAAGAGGGGTGACAGAATTATTGGTGTAATCCGTACATGTGGCCATGGTCTATTTCTATGTATTATTGTGCACTTGTTTATTATGGATAAGGCTATATTCTATTTCATTTATTCTATTACAAGGTATGGTTAAGTTCAACCAAGTCAAACTTGATGTGTAGGCTCAATAACCCTCTTGGGCTATGTGCTTTTGGTTTATGTACCCATAGCACCTCTTTAACGGACACCTCGCTTGAGTTGTGTAGAAACACATATCCCAAGCTTTCATTGGGATCATCTCATCTTGTGATCTTGATCCTTCTTATAAAGTGTTTATGCCTAAGGGTACCTATATCTTTGGTGTTCCCCTATGCTTGGCACTTCTTTTTTGTGTGCTTGTGCATTGCTTGTCTAAGGCACTTGTGATTTACAGCAGAATTGGGGGTTGTTTTGGTTCCATTTGATTCCCTGCTTTCAATTGTGAATCTCACAGGATATCATCAAACTGACAAGTATAATATCCTTGCAAGGAAAATGCAACGCTGTGAAATCTATGATTGGGTGACTAATATGTTCCAAATGGGACACCTCACAACTATTAAATCAGAATTGGCTGTACATATTTGAGCCGATAAATAGATTTTCTGGAAAGATGTACATTCTGTTTAGATTAGAGCCAAGCTGAACATTCTAGTAATTCCTGCCTCACATTTGAGCTCCATGACATATGTATTATTGTTTGGCACTGAAATATAAAATGCATTTTGCAAAAAAAACCACATAAAAGAAATATTGTATGTGCAATTCTAAATCATAAGAATCAATTGTCCACATTATCTTTGAAACTAATAAGCTCAAACAGAGCTATAACATACCAACTTATATCTAGCTTCTCATAAGGAAACTATGGAATTTGGAGCTCTGGTTAAACCGTTAAAAGCATTATTGATGAATGCATTTATCTCAAAAGCAGCCGTGGGAAAACAAATGGTCAAAGTGGACTTGCCCATCAAATCACATCTCCAGAACTGACTTTAGGATACAGAATCCACGCATCTAAAGCTTTGTGCATGCCTGCCTCTTTTCAGTGTAAAAATTGTAGCAGCTCTCTAGGACCTTCCAACACGGAGAGCCCTTTTGGATCATACAGAAGGTAGGTGTAGAATTTGACTTAATGGAAGAAATTTAGCTCACTCACCAAGGGCATCTCACAGAGAAGGTACAGAAGACTAGTGCACAGCAGATCAGATAAAAATGTGGTAGTATAAGTATAACTGCAGACCTCAAAACATGATACTGGGAAGAGAGCATGGCCAGCAGACACTCCTTTCACAAGAGGTAATAGGCAAGCATAATGGAATGGTTACGTCCGCTAAAATCTTATTTGACAAGCAGCAGTAGGAAGAATATGAGAGCTGAATGGCAAGATTTATCTGTCCAGACTGTTAGAAAAACACACTAATTGGGTGAGGCAGAATTGTTCAGCCACCTCATCATCTCCTGCTGCTTACTGTACATAATTCCATGTTACAATCAAGAAATGCATAATTAAACTAAATTTTTGCTACTTATCAAGAATGAGGTGATAAAAGGATCACAGACTCTGGATTATCTGTTCTTCTTCCAGCCAGAGAATAGTAAGCCAAGATCTGTGCCGGTTGGTGTCCACTGGATTCTTGTGCCGGTTGGTGTCCACTGGATTCTTCTTCCATATCATCAAGTTCATCTCTTGTCACTTTGAGAGGTGGGGTAAACTCTATGTTCCAAAATGGCCGTGACATAGCCAGAAGCTTCTCACCTGTTGCCGTTCCTTTGTATCCTTGCACCCAGATATACTTCAAGGATTTCAAGTTCAGCACTGCTTCTGCTATTTCAGATTCAGTGAAACAACAACCTCTCATTTCAAGCCTTTCCAGTTTTGAGCATCCCTTTGAAAATTCAAGGAGACCCTGTTCATGTTCTCCAACGAATCCCAACAGCATCCACCTTACATTTGTACTGTATTTTCCAATATCACCAAGCCCTCTGTCGGTCAACCCTCCAGGCCTTAAGTACAATCCAAATCTGTTTAACTCGCTACACCCGCGCAACAAAGCTACGACTCCATTATCAAGAGGTAGATCAGTGATTTGCTCTTGTTTATCCAACAAAACCAAACGAAAGTCCCTAAGCTTTTTGCAATATTCTCCAACGGTCTCTAATGCCAAGTTGGTTATATCTGTTATGTAAACAGCAATAAACTCCAGATTGAGGCAGCCTTGAGCTATGGTAGAAAGCCCTATGTGAGAGACTAAACTTTGCTCATCATCACTATCTTCATCCCCGGGCTCTACTCTCAGTCTTCTTAACTTTTTGCAGTGGTTTGCAACAACTTCTAACCCTCTGTCTCCAATCACATTCCGTACCTGTTTGCAAACAACCACTCTAGTTCAGTTAAAGTACACCAATTAATAAAAATGGTGACACTTGATTTCACAATATAGCACATATATTTGAAAAATGGAAAAGATTTGTATTAATCCACATAAACATAAGAAATGCATCTTGAGGAAATTGTCTGGAAACTCCTAGCCTCAGTTTCATTGCAGTAGTTACTATGGCTATTTGTATTATTTGAACTTTTAGAAAGAACCCTGGGAGTATAATGAAAGTCCTAAGACAACTACTTTCCACACACCGTCACAAATTACCTATGGGTTACACTGGTCACAATTTGTATAAATATACCACATTTCCTTTCCTAAAAAAAAAAAAAATGTAATCTTTAAGAAAAGTGCTATAAAAATAGAAAATCAATATCTTCTACTCTATGACACAGGCTGTGCTACACACCCTAAGCTCTCCATCCCTGCTCCCTCCCAGCCCCGTCAAATCAAGCATGCAAATCACTTCCAGAGTGAATATTTTGGGAAAGCGATCTAAGCTGAGGGAAAGAAGTTACAGAAGCTACAGAACTTAGGAGATATTTTACAGCTATTGACCAAACCTGTAAGACTAAAGCAAATCTTTTTATGGGAAAAAGTAGCTTTTGGTTTCAACGCCTAGAAACCAGGATATATTTGACTCTCGAAGAGAATACATAAATGTAAAACTGTACAGATTTTAAAGACTTGAGCAAATTTGATATAAAGACAATTGTGTGAGTTAAAAACAGGTCCACAGTTCACAGGAAACAGTTATCATGCACTTCCACTCTAACTCCTTAGAATTTCATAAATAAACCTATGATTCTGGTCAAACTGGAGTTTACTTTTTAAGTAAATTAAAAGCTGACAAGGAATCTGGGGAAATTAGTTATTGGCTTGAAAGTTATCCTACTAGAAATCGAATTTTAATTGAACAATGAATATACAGTATTAGATGGAACGAGTTTTGCTGAAACTGAAGCAAATCCAGACACTGCTGACAAGAAATTGATCAATGTCAACAGGAGTCCACGTGCTGCAAATTTTATTGCTTAGAGAATAATAATAGTCAAACCAGAATCATCCGATGACTATAGTCCTATCCTTATGAAATTGCATCTATAAGATCATAGCAAGAACAATTGTATTAAGGGTCAAAAGTATTCTGGCAGATCAATCTCTTCAGGAATCTGAACAGTTTGGTTAGTTACCAGGTAGACAAATCCACAATGCAATTGTAGTAACTCAAGAAGGTATGCACATAACTATGGTAATAAAGTTTGATCTATCAAAAGAATATGATAGGGGAAATTGGCTTTATCTAAGATATGCTTCTCCATGGTGGAATTAATATTAATTTGTAAATTGAATGATTAAGAGTCTTTTCTCCATATCTTTTATTGTACTAATCAATGATTCAGCCTCTTTTTCATTAGACCTATCAGGGGTTTGAGACAAAGATGTCCATGGCTCCCCTTCTTATTTAATTATAGCTGAGGAACTCAGCAGAGCCATAGCTGAAGAAAAAAGAACAGAGAATTTAAATGGGATTCCATGTTAGGATATTCCGACACATAGGAATTAGTTAAGTATAACTTGGTCTAGTGTAGAGTTAGGCAAAGTGTGTTTCTTTACTATCTACATTTGTAACTTACAATCCGACGGTCACGATATGTTCTAGACATGAAGTGAAATGACAGTTCATTCTCTCCTTGGTATTACCGATACTTCATTTGTGGCTTAACACCCGATTGGTCCATGAACTCTATTTAAAGAGCATGGAGGGTCATTTGTAGGGTGACCGTTCATGAGAGAAGCTTATGTAAATTTTATTTCTTTTATTTAATAAATTGTCTGAAGTGGCCGCGTTGGCTCAGGTCGTGGACTATTTCCCTCTTTGAGGGTTTTAACCACGTCAAGAATATTGGTGTATTGATCTACGATATGTTTGTGAGCGGTGCCCTTTGGTGTTCTATCTGAAAAACTTACCCTGTAATTCCTACATGGTATCAGACCTATTTGAGGGCTGCATCCATTGGTGATCCAAATCGGAAGCTGGTACAACTGCATCCAACTTTCGTTTCCTAGATCTACTGTTTCTGACTGCTTTTGGGCAGAGAAGACTGCTCTATTGTGTCAGGAGCATCTGTTCCAGTGAGGAATCCCTTTCGTTTCACGCGAAAAGGTTTTTGGTAGCCCTAGCTACGTCATTTTTAAGATCTAGAGGTATATAGTCTTTATTTGCAGTTTTAGTTATTCATCTTTCTGTTTATTTCGGTTTATTTAACTCTCTATTTTCTGTTTATTTCGGTTTATTTAGCTCTCTATTTTTTTATTACCGAATATATACCTTTCATTTCTGCGTATGCTCTTTCCCTACGACTCTGTGTAATCTGGGCAAATCAAAAACAGAAAGGAAGGATTTTTCTCATGCGTATATTTTTTTACGCCGCGTCTTAATGTCATCTCGGAAAATCAGAAACATCGAGGAAAATATTTAGTTTCTAGCGAAAGCTAACTTCACGCCATAAGGTTTGGTTTTTTTGTATGTCGGTGTTGAGTTGTGTGGTTTTTTGTTTTGTAGGCAAAAAGAGTTTTTCCAAGTAAGCAAGCACCCCAAAGCTTCAGTGACTAAAAAAAACTCCCTGGCCTTTTCCAAAAATTACTAACCTTTTAAACTAGCTCACTTGGTCCAAATTTACTTTATGAGAATAGCGGTCTTGAGTTCAAGTCTTTCTTTTTGTTGAGTTACTTTTTCAAAAAGCATATGTAACTTATGTTTTAAGGTTACCTTATATAAAAGTGTTCTCACCCATTATAAGAAGTGATTCACTTATAACTCTAAAGTCTCTTTATCTTTTATTTAAGTTACAATTTAGTGAGTATCTCATAAAGTACCATTGTAAAAGTGACTTTCACTTATTTATAAAAGTGGTTCACATAATTTTTTTTTTAAGTGATCTAATTAGATTAAGTTTGGAAAGGGGGGAGAATTTTTTTTAAATATAACATTATCATTCACTTCCGCACATTCACGCACTTCGTTGGCATCTTCAACAACTTTTCTTCAAAAAGCCATAACTTCTTCATCCGGAAGCCTTTTTTTTTTAATCAGCGTAATTTTTCAAGATCTTTCCATTATAACACTTAATTTCAGCATCTACAGCTTCAGTTTCTGTTAAAATGGAAAGTCCATGCCAAGTTATTTTTTACAGCACCAACTACTTCCAATGGTGGTCCTACATTGTGGATTTACTTAGAAGTAAAGGTCTTTACAGAATAGCCTCAGGCCAAGAAACTAAACCTAAAGATGAAGATAAGGCAACCAAATGGGAAAATAGGCAAGATCAAGCACGTGGGTTGATAGGCATGTCTATTTCTCCAAAACTTAGATTCTATATCGCAGAACTTGATACTCCTAATGAAGCAATGAAACAACTCACTAAAATTTTTGGAAATAAAAATGAAATTAGAGCTTATCAACTCGAAAATGAGTTGCTATTGGACCCAAATAATTTTTCTTCCATTGAAGATTTTTTGTCCAAGTTCAAGACCCTTAGACTTCTCTTGGAAAGTGTTAAGGTTAAGAAAGAAGATAGTAGCCTTATCTATTCCTTTTTTACTAAGTTGGGACCACCCTACTCTGTGTTTGTTTCCACCTTCAATTCTACTAAAGAAACCTTCATTTCTCAAGGGCAAGACTAAAAGTCCCCCTCTTTTGATGCCTTTTGTGATTCTTTAATAAGAGAACAAGAAAAACTCTTACATCTTGGTCTTCTGGATCTTTGGAAACTCTTCTAAGAAAGCCTTAGGCGCCCAGCAACAACCAAATTTAAAGATTCCTAAGAAGCAGTATCCTATAAAGAATGGTCCTAAACCAAACAAACGTCCTAAGCAATTTCAGTCTCAAAATGAAAAATAATTTCAACAAAATGATAAGGCAAATAAAAACAAAGGGAAGAAGACTAATAGACATTGCCACTTTTGTAATTGAGATGGCAACTTAGAATCCAAATGCTTTAATAAAATGGAAGCCTTGCAAGCAGCAATAAAGAAGCATAACATCCATCTGGAGCACTCTTCAACTTCAACTTCATCTTCAGGAATAATACTTTCTGCATATGGTTTTCAAGCATCTCGAACTGGTTGTGCACTAAATGTATCTTCTTCTCATTCTCATGAGTGGCTCATTGATTATGGAGCTTCTTATCACATGGCCAAAAACAAAGCCATGTTTTCTTCTTTAAATTATTTTAACACCAAAAATATCTATGTTGGTGATGATAAATCTCTTAGTGTTGTAGGGACTGGAACTGTTCATCTAGACAATGGTCAATTTAATGACGTATTATGTGTTCCAACCTTATCCTGCAACCTTCTATCTGTATATCAGATAACTCATTCAAGTGTAGGTAAAATCGTTGAATTTTCACCTCACGATGTTGTAATTAAGGACCTAAGAGATCCTAAACAGATTTTAAATACTGCCATTACTAATGATTCTACAAGGTTGTATATTTAACAAGTTTGGGTCATCAAATCTGCCCTCAGTATCTCTTGCTCATAATGATGAAGTGAGCAAACTTTGGCATGAGCGATTTGGTCACTTAAACTATCACTCCCTTCAGAATCTATGTACAGAAAATATGGTGACAGGTCTTCTTATGGTATCTTGCAGAGATGGTGTTTGTTCCAGATGTGTACTCGGAGAACATCATCGGGATAGTTTTGAAAAACGTGCCTCATGGAACGCCTCAGCCCCTTTATAGCTTGTGCATAGTGATTTATGTGGTCCACTTCCAGTTGTTTCATTTTCTAGCTACAAGTATTTCTTAACTTATATTGATAATTTCTCCAGACGCACTTGAGTATACTTCTTAAACCTCAAGAGTGAAGTATTTAACATGTTCTTGGCCTTTAAGGCCTTTGTTGAGAAACAATTTGGACATCAAATTCTTAAATTAAGATCTGATAATGGCAGCGAATATGTTAACAACAAATTCATCAATTTTTGTACTGAGCATGGAATTCAAATGCAACATACTATTCCATATACTCCACAACAAAATGGTGTAGCTGAAAGGAAGAATTGCACCTTAAAGGAAATGGCTAATTGTATGCTTCAATCTAAAGGACTTAGTCTTAATTTTTAGGCAGAAACAATTAACTGTACAAATTACATTGTAAATCGCACTCCTACTAAGGTTTTAAAGAATATCACTCTAGAAGAAGCATGGAGCTCAATTAAACCAGATGTAAGTCACTTTCGTGTTTTTGGAAGTGAAGCATGGACCCATATTCCAAATGAGAAACATAAAGCTTTAGAACCTAATAGTGAAAAATGTATTTTTGTTGGACATTCTGAAGATGTCAAAGGATATAGACTTATTCCACTTAAGTCCAAAAATGTTATCATTAGAAGAGATGTAAAGTTTGCTGAAAATATATCAGCCTACGAGCCTAATTCGACAGATGTGCCACCTCTCTCTCTCCCTTCTACTTCTAAAAATATTTCTTCTTCAGATGATGACAGTGAAGATGGCAATCCTCCCCCACCTTCTCGGGATCCTCCTTCAGCTCCTCAGCGTCCAAAATGGGTCTGTGCTACTCGGGATGCAGCAAGTGCTCTTGTAGGTGATCCTACAGAGACATACACATTCTCAGTTTGATAGAGCCTCTTCTTTACTAGCTCAAGCTTCAGCGAATTATGATCCCAACACCTTTGCAGAAGCTTCAGGCCATCCAAATTGGGACGTAGTTATGAATGAAGAATATCATTCATTATTGGCAAGTGATACATGAGATCTTGTTCCTCTTCCAAAGGGACGAAAACTTGTTAGATGCAAATGGGTTTATAGAACCAAGTATGGACCAGATGGAAAAGTTGATAAACATAAAGCTCGTCTTGTTGCTAAGGGCTTTTCCCAAGTTGAAGGCATTGACTATATTGAAACCTTCTCCGCTATTGCCAAAATGAACTCTATCAGTCTTGTTCTTTCCCTTGCTGCCTCTTTCAAATGGGAAGTCCATTAGATGGATGTTAAATCTGCCTTCTTGCATGGGGACTTGCATGAGGAAATCTATATGGAACAACCTACTAGATTTATACAAATAGACTCCAGCCTTGTATGTCGGCTTAAGAAATCCCTTTATGGTCTCAAGCAAGCCCCTCGGGCTTGGTATGCGAAAATGAATAGCTTTCTTTTAGATATTGGCTTTTCTAATTGTCATTCTAACAATACTGTCTACACCTAGAAAGTGGGTAAGTCTCTTATCATTCTTGTTCTTTATGTTGATGATCTTATCCTTACTGGTGGTGATTCCAACCTTATAAACCATGAAAAGTCTAGCCTTAAAAAGAAGTTTGAAATGACAGACTTAGGACACTTGCATTATTTTCTTGGTCTTCAAGTCTTGCAATCCAAGGAAGGTATTTCCCTTTCCCAGTCCAAGTATGCCTGTGATCATCTACACCACTTTCACATGAAAGACTGTAAGCCCGCCCCTTCTCCCTTTCAATCTGGAGCCAAACTTTCAATCACTTGTACTTCCCTTGAAGTTGATGCTACCTTATACCGTCATTTTGTAGGAAAACTTTTGTATCTAACCCATACCCGTCCCGACCTTTCCTTTGTTGTTGGCCTTATTGCTCGGTTTATGCAAAACCCACATGAAAGTCATTGGAAAGCAGCTAAAAGAATACTTCGTTGTGTTCGAGGTACAGTTCAGTTTCGGATTCATTACAGTACAAAAGTATCTCCTCAATTCATTGGTTTCACTGATTCCAATTGGGCTAGTGACCCTGATGATCGGAAGTCTACTGCAGGTTCTGTATTCACTCTTGGTTCTGGACCTATTACATGGGCTTGCAAGAAACGAAGTGCCATTTCTCTTTCTTATGCAGAAGTCGGGTATTGTGGTGTCGTAGAAGCTAGTAAGGACACCTTGTGGCTTCGTCAGATCTCGTCAAAGTTTGGCTTTCAGCCGCAGCATCTGACTACACTTTGGTGTGATAATCAAAGTGCCATTCAACTATGCAAAGATCCAGTCCAACATCAGTGCAGCAAAAACATTGAACTACACATGCACTTCATCAGAAAGCTCATTCATGACCATGTTCTTAAAGTGCAATATTGTTCAACTGATGATCAAGTTGCAGACATCTTTACAAAGGCTCTCACAGAGGTGAAGTTTACAAAACTTCGATTTATTGTTGGAGTTCAGAAAGTTGTCACTAAGGGGGGGTAGGCTCTAATGCATCCTTCCTTCTATTGTGTCATATTTGTACATCCTTCAATCCTATCCCAAGTTGTTCTTAAGGGGGGATATTAGGATATTCCGACACAGGAAATAGTTAAGTATAACTTGGTCTAGTGTAGAGTTAGGTAAAGTGTGTTTCTTTACTATGTACATGTGTAACTTACAATCCGACAGTCACGATATGTTCTAGACATGAAGTGATCCGACGCTTCATTCTCTCCTCAGTATTACCGACACTTGATCCGTGGCCTAACACCCGATTGGTCCATGATCTCTATTTAAAGAGCATGGAGGGTCATTTGTAGGGTGATCGTTCATGACAGAAGCTTATATAAATTTTATTTCTTTTATTAATAAATTGCTTGAAGTGGCCGCTTTGGCTCCGACCGTGGACTGTTTCCCTCTTTGAGGGTTCTAACCACATCAAGAATACTGATGTATTGATCTGTGATCTGTTTGTGAGCGGTGTCCTTTGGTGTTCTGTCTGAGGAACTTACCCTGTAAATTACTATATTCCTATATAGGCAGAAGCTTACAATTAACCCACCTTCCCTTTGCTGAATATATTCTACTTTTTGGGGATGGATCAAGAAGTGATACTAGAGTTCTGAAGGAAATCATAGATCTTTACCGTATTGTTACAGGTATGTCAGTCAACATACAGAAATATTCTATCTGTTTTTCCATGTTGGAAGCATTGCCACACAATCTAGCAGGGCCCTGGGAGGGAACCTAGAGGACAACTACTACATCAAGTAAAAACAATGGGACAAAGACCCATTGTCACCTCAATCAATGTCCCCTGTTTTTTTACATACTTTCGCCGATGGGAGGAGTCATGGTATGAAGGAAATTACTTGAAATGGATATTCTAACAATTAGGATTGAAGTGATTTCACAAGGCCCATTCAAGAAGAGACACAATGTAAGGCTTGTTACCCACCACATGTGGGGGAATACCCATAGGAGAAAAATTTTCTCCTAAATGGTCCTCATCCAACAGCCCCTTGCAGCAACCAGATAGCTTGATGTGCCACTATCTCCGCCACCTGAGCTAGTCGTATGCTCCCTCACCCATCGGCTATGATCGTATGTTTGAAAGTGTGCCTTCCAACCCCAAAGATATGGCTTTTCATTGTGTAGTTGTGTATTAGTTGTGTATTTTTGTTTACTTATCATGGGCACTTTTGGGCATGGAATAGTAAGGGGGATTAGGCAAAAAGAGTGGGCTTGGTTTGTAATCTTGTCTCCTGTGTCCAATTTGATGGTTAACCTTGTATCCTAGTATCTTGGGATCTCCTTTATTGGATACTAGCTTAAGGGGTGGCACTACATGGGATCCTCGATTTTGGTTGTGTGGTCCCGCTTCCCGACACCATATACATCACTCCCCTCCACTCATTATAACCCCATTCACCATATTTCCCCATCTAGATCCACATTTGTCCACTGGGTCCACAAGGAGTTAGCTCCCCCTTCCCCTTGTCCACATCTTGGGTCCAGCTTGGAACGATGCTCCAGAGGTTGATGCAACTAAAGGAAAAAGAAAAAGCATAATTTGGCCACTCTCAATAGGAAATGTACCATAAAATGTAAGAAATGGTCGAGACATACAAATTTAGCACGTGGGAAAATTCCAAACATGAGCTCTACCCCTATCATCATACCCATCACCCTTGTTCTTAGGGCCCTTCATATTGCCCCCCTTATACCTTAAAGGAACCGTTGATTGTCCCAACCTCTGGTGGGCGATGAAGCACCCCACCTTAAGAAGGTATTCTGATCCAGGTGGATATTGGTGGCCACTCGCCAATTCCACGTGGACGCCCACCATTGTTCTTTCAGTTTTTCAGTTTCCTTAATTGTAGCACAGTTTACTATTTTTAACAGTTTTTCGGGTCCTAAACTTCCAAAGCTATTTTGAGGCCCTAAATGACGGTTTTATGGCAATCTACTGCCGGTGACTTTTTGTAAGTCATTTTTTTCCATCGTAGTCCTCGGAAAGATCTTTCCAACAGGGTATCATGCGCGTCAAACGGAGATAATATGACCAAGTCACAACCTGGGGAATTTCGCTGCCCAACTAACCCCAACGGGACCCATAAAACTCTTGGTGTTACATCTCCTCCGGTTAGGGTTTTGGTTGTTTAGGGTTTGCTCTTATTGTTCAATAATAAAAAAGCCCTTCAGCCTCATTATAACACAGTTAAGAGGCATGTAGCCACCCCATCTCTTCTCAGAGATAAACTACCATCGTCGAGCTAGTATCATTTCCATATTGTTTGTAAGCATATTTCATTATTTGATATTAATCAAAGAAAGTGTTATTTCTGTTGCATCTCTATATTTATGGTTATATCTGTAATTTGTTGTGTTCCACTTTAACTCTGAATCAGTGGTATCAGAGTGGCCTGCTCTTTCTCTGTTTTTCTTTGCATGTCCCCAACGAGATCGAGATATAAGGAGTTAGGGCTTGAACTGATCAAACCTTTGCAAGACTAGCCTCGTAAATCCCAATGGCCTCCCATGGAGGAAGAAAAGAAAGACAAGGGAGCAGGAGATCCTATCAAAATATCGCTCGAGGAGGCCCTCGAGAAACAAAGGAACGCGATGATAGATAACTTTGCCTAGATCCTTCAGCGATTGCCCACCGGCGGTGCATCCACCCCCAATAGGCAGTCTGGAGGCTCCACACCTTTTAAGGTACAAGTAAACTTTGACATTCCCATATTTGAGGGCCAAATAGATGCAAACGCCGTAGATAAATGGTTGAATCTGTTAGAAGGATTTTTTTTGTTCATGATTTTTCCAGTCGAGAAAAGATTACTTTTGCGCTTACCAAGGCCTCCCCCACGTCAAGGACAAGTGGGAAACCTATTATGAGCAGAATGATGAAAGCACGAACTCACTCTTTTCAGCCGCTCCCACTTGGAATTCATTCCGAGATGCCATCAAGGAGCAGTACTACACTGTCGGGAGCTATGAGGACAAATACATATAGTGGACCACGCTGCGGCAGGGAAGGGACCAAGATGTGCCGAAGTTTACCAACATTTTTCATACCCTGTGCATGAAGTTGGGCTTCAAGGATTCTGAGAAACATTTGGTACTCAAGTACCACAGCTGCTTACATAGATACATCTAGGACGAGATGAAGTTCCTGAACATCTCCTCGCTCGGCATGGCGTACCGATACGCCGTCAAGGTCAAGCAGAAGTTTAAACAGAAGAAGCTTAAACACCCTCAAGGAAAGAAGAAGACAGTGGCCATGACCTCTAGACAAGGCCCCTCCACATGACAAGAACAGATGGACAAGGTCATGGAGGAGTACGAGGACATCTTCACCTCCCCCACAGGGGTGCCTCTGCACTATCAGGTCAAGCACTCCATCGATCTGACCCCAGGTGCGTCGTTACCCAATGGACCAATCTATCGACGCTTGGTTCTGGAGAATGATGAAATCAAGTGGAAAATTCAGGAGTTGCTGCAGAAAGGTCACATTCAGCTGAGTTCATCGCCCTGTGGGAGCCTGATCCTGTTGGTACAAAACAAGGATGGGACTTGGAGACTTTGTATTGACTATCGAGCGCTGAACAAGATCACTGTCCGGAATAGGTACCCGATCCCATGGATTGATGATCTTCTAGACCAACTCAACGGAGCAAAATATTTCAGCAAGATTGACTTGAAGTCCAAATATCACCAAGTACCAATCGAGCCCTCCGATGTGTGGAACACTGCCTTCAAAGCCAAGGAGGACCTTTTCGAATGGTTGGTTATGCCTTTTGGGTTGACGAATGCTCCTGCAACCTTCATAAGGCTCATGGATGACATCTTACGGCCATTCACCAACTCATTTGTAGTGGTATACCTGGATGACATCTTGATCTTCAGCGAGAGATGGGAAGAGCACCTCCACCACATCCGACAGGTTCTCGAAACACTGCGGCAACACAAGTTGTGTGCCAATTTGGAAAAATGTACTTTTGGCATGACCCAAGTTTAGTATCGGGGATACATTATTGATGAACGAGGGGTGCATGTGGATACGGCAAATATCCAAGTCATTCGGGATTGGTTAGCCCCAACCACTTTGATAGAGGTCCACAACTTTCTGGGTCTTGCCAATTTCTACCATAGGTTCGTGTTGGGCTTCTCTCATATCACTTGGCCCTTGAGTCAAATCACCAAAGGACGAGTGAAAGCAAAGTTATTTTGGTCTGAATCTCAACAGAAGGCATTCGCATTGTTCAAACATCGCCTCTGCTCTGCACCAGTGCTCACATTACCAGACTTCCAACAACCATTTAAGATTAAAACAGATGCCTCCGACTTTGCTATTGGGGCAGTCCTTACTCAACAAGGGCATCTAGTGGCATATCACAGTGAGACACTTTCAGACACGATCCGGAAGTATCCCACTTATGATAAAGAGATGTATTCCATTGTGCAAGCCGGTCTACAATGGAAGCATTACATTTTGGGGAAGGAAAGGGTCATCCACACAAACCACCGACCCCTGCAATCCATACAGACACAAAGGAAGTTGCAGAATGATCGCCATCAGAAGTGGTCCACATACCTGTTGACTACTGGAGTAGCACCTGATGATTATGTGAAGACTCCATGCCCAAGGATGATCCAGAGGACACTTGTACCATCAGATGTCATCAGTCAACAGAGTTTTTTAACTCTACCTCTATCTTCTCATCATTTTTCTTCTTTGTACCCAGATTCCACACCCTGCGGGGAATTGTAATAAGTGATGCTAGTATGATGATTTTCTTGAATTTGTAACTGGCCTAGGATGTGGGACTCGATCAGCAAACGAGTACACCTTGGAGTGTTTTTTTTATCCGGTTAGTTATCCCTTCATTATTCAGAGGCGGATAATTTTCTGGATTTTTCACTCATTTTTACCCCAAAGCCGAGGTGACGGTTTGAAGATTGAGCCCCTGACACATTTTAGTGTCTAGATTCGATGTATATTACCATACTAGATCACACAAAAAGTTTCATGGAATTTGGCTAGGTCTAAGTAGGATTTTTTAATAGTTAAAAATTTCCCGCAAAACGAGATTTTTTAATTATTTTTTATGTAAAGGCATAAATAAATGGCCTTAGGAAATGTCTGGGGCATATTACCACTCGAAATTCATCTTCAGAGGCCCAGCATTCTCCTAGAGCCCATTTTGAGGGTCAAAAAATGACTCAGAGTCCCTCAAAAGCTGATTTTTCAAGTGACAGTAGCAAAAATGAAGAAAAAATTCAAAAAAATGAATAATTGGAAAAATTTATAAATTTTCCCAAAGTCAAAATAAGTCAAATTTTGACATGGAAAATATGCAGAGAATCAAGGGTGATGTGGCAAGCATGTGGGACCCACCTCATAAGGTATAACAGGCTCAAAGTCAAAGAAAGTCAAAGGGTAGTCAAATGCAGTCAACAAAGTTCCACGTTGAAGTTCATAAAGCATCGAATTGTTAAAGTTCACTTTTGATTTAATTTAAATCAAGTTGGAATTAAAAGTGCAAATGTAAACTAAGTGAGTGGGAAGGGACCCCACCTCACTATATATGATTTACACATAACTCAGCCAACTAAAAAATACGCATGCCAATTAAAGTACGCAGTCACACGGCCAGTCAACGTACATACGCAATGAAGCCAGCCACATGTTCATATTCCAGCAGTTTACGCAGGTCAGCACAGCAGTTCAAAGGGCAGTCAACAGCAGTTTACGTTGGCAGCCGAGCTCAGCATATTCAACTGGCCCATACGCATAGTCAACAGAAGTCTATACGCAGTTCTGAGGACAACATTGAAGTTTGGTTTGCATGGTGTCATTGCCTTCAATTTTTATTGAGAAATCAATGGGAGTGTGTCTCCCCTTCTTACCCACACATGGCAGCCTCATATATTCACGCAGTTTAAAGGCAGCCAATCAAACAGCAACTTAAAGAGATATTCGATGGACAACAAGGCTCTATTGACTGCCAGCTACAGGATTACAAAACAATCATATCAGCCACTTGTACAAATTAGTTTTTACATTGGGATTGTCATCAAGTTACAATTGTCATTTCATTTTTCATTGGGATTGGCTCCCATAGTTCTATTTAAAT
>APFE030841034.1:10570-33791 GCA_000404065.3 Pinus taeda | reverse complement strand
ATGACAAGCTCAACTTGGTCTCTATATGCCAAGTCTCTTTTGCACTAACAATTGGTTTGCAAGCATTTTTGTGTTTTCAAGGGATAGGTTGCCAGCTCTATTGGAGTGTGAGGACTTCTTCGGTTGGAATAGTCACCTCCAACGATATCAAAGGTCCCACAAGTTGTTCAAGCCAACAATCTCATAAGACATCAAAAGATTTATTTAAGAGGGGGTTTCCTGAGCCCTTTGTTTATTTTCTATCTTGAAAAATTATCACATATTTTCTTCTTTCATTTGAAAGCATTTGACTTCATTCTAAGCAAAATAAAAAATAAAATAAAAAAATTTCATTTCTTAGAGAGCAATGCTTTGAAGGCACTGGTTGTTTATGTACTTCATGCTTATCTTATGTGTTTAGGGCTATTGCTCATATCAGGTTTTCTTATAAATCTTAAATAAATAATCTATTTAACTCTAACAATTCTCCTAGAAACTCACATCTTTGTTTTTAGCTTAACTTTTCATTAGGGACCACCTCCCTTAGCTAACCTAGGAGATAGCTCAAACGGAGAGAGTTGGGATTAGTGTGACAGCCCCTTCTCTGAATTCCCTGCCACCAACCACACCTTGTGGGGTTGAAGGCTTTTCTCACTGACTTGTAGGTAG
Organism: Pinus taeda; assembly: GCA_000404065.3. Lineage (NCBI taxonomy): Eukaryota > Viridiplantae > Streptophyta > Pinopsida > Pinales > Pinaceae > Pinus > Pinus taeda. The sequence continues at coordinate 33,143 of APFE030841034.1, read as the reverse complement.
GTGCAGGCGGCAGGGTCAACAATACCTACAACGATTCCATTTGAATATCAAGTACAAGAAGGGCAGCACAAATAATGTTGCAGATTGCCTCAGCCGACCACCGATCATGGTATTAACTACCGTGCTCAACTCTTCTGGGCACGAGACTTCTGATTGGCCATTTCTCTACAAAAGCAACCCAGAATTCGGCCACGCATACCATATGCTCTTGGAGGGTCAGCAACTTCCAGGTTTTCACCTCCATGACTCTCTGTTATGCCATATAGTACACCTTTGTGTTCCTTCAAGCGAGCGTGCGAAGATGATTTGGGAAGCGCACTACAGTAGGGTTGTTGGGCATATCGGGGTCGAGAAAACCGTGGTAGTACTGCAGAAGTATTTATGTTGGCCAAATCTTCGACAAGATGTCAAGAAGTACATCAGATCCTGCACTTCCGCGCCATCACCAAACCGACCATCAAGAAGCAAGGTCTATATACTCTGTTGCCTACCCCTAGTCGACCTTGGGAATCCATCTCCATGGATTACATGTCAGGCCTTCCTTCTACTAAGCATGGCAACGACTGTGTTTTTGTGGTCGTAAACCGATTCTCGAAGATGGCCATTATGGCGACCTATAAGAAGAGTATCACAACAGAAGCCACTACTAAACTCTTCTTTGAACGAGTGTGGGTACACTTTAGGATCCCACAATTTATCATCTCAGATCGGGATAGCAGGTTCCCAGTGCATTTTGGTCCAATCTCTAGTCGATGTTGGACACCAAGCTCACTAAATCCATAGCTTTCCATCCCCAAACTGATGGCTAGATAAAGGGCGTCAACGGGATGATCGTACACATTTTGCGCATGTACAACTTAGAATCCACGCACATGGGATGAGAGCCTCCCCTTGTCCAACATAGCTACAACCAGGCTCTCCACAGCTTGACTGGCCACAACCCTTTTCAAGTGGGCTTGGGATTCCATCCATTATGTCCCATTGATGTGGCCATACCAATTGCAGCGACTCAAGGAGATTCGGCTAATGTCCAGTCTGAAGCCGACAAAGCAAATAGCTTCATTGAGCATATTCAACACATCTGCCAACAGGTCCATGACATATTGGACAAAACCAATGCCAAGTACAAGCAGCGGCATGATCAACATCGAGTACCACACAAATTACAGGTGGGCGAAAAAGTTTGGCTACATTTGTAGGAGGAGCGCCTCGCTGGGCTCCACTGCAAGATTCACCCACTTCGATATGGGCCATACACCATCACCAAGGCTGTGGGAGATAATGCTTTTGAGCTTAGCATTCCCCCATTCCTTGGCCTGCACCCAGTGTTTAATGTGGATCGCCTTCGGCCATACTTTCCAACATTAGTAGACACATCTGACATTGCAGAACAACTCACACCAACAGAGTTAAATCCAGATTGCATGGAACAAGCTGTGTTAAGTTATGGTATGTTCTATGCTTATAACAGTTTACTTCTTTTACTTTTTATATTCCACGGATTAGCAATCACATGTACATAAAGTAAAGTGTAGATAGAACATTAAACGATCGACAAAAAACAAGCCAAGACAAGAGACACAAGATGTGGCGACTAGCCAGGGACAAACCCCACAATGTGCGAGGAAACCCTTTGATCAAATCTTCTTTTATCTTCAATAATTCAGCAGAGAGAAATAGCACAATTAATCTTATTTATATCAACAGTAGAAAACCCTAGATCAGCAGCATCAACATTAGCGGCTTCATCATCAAACTAGCGCAGACGATATCTCATAAACCGACCATCGGATCGGCATGATTCCACCACCAAAAGTTGTGGCTTCTAGAGGAGGTTCAGATGAACCTACAGCGCAGTTAAAATGAAGAGATCTTCTAGTCCACGCAAGTCAATCTTTACTTCTGCAATTGCAGCTTCAATTTGGCAGCTTACGGCTTCAAACTAGGGCAATCGATATCTTGCAAACCATCCGTCGGATTGACTTGATTCCACCACCAAAAGTTGTGGCTTTCAGAGGAGGTTCAAATGAACCTACAATGCAATTTAGATGAGGATATCTTCTAGTCCACGCAGGTCAATCTTTACTTCTGCAGTTGCAGCTTCAGTTTCGGCAGCTTCCAGCTTCACCTTGTGAGAGAGAGACCCTTTTCTGCGCAGTAGAGAGAAAGATGTGATGAGATGAGTGAGTCCAAATGAGGAAAAGTCCCCATGTATTTGTACACAACGTTGGTGTTTGAATAGATGTGAATGTTGGGCCTCTGAGTCTACATGAGTTGTACGTCGGCTTGATAACAATTCCATAATCAAAATAAATTCATATCTCCATGAATACTTATCGAAATCGAATGATCTTTATATCAATCCTACACCTCTTGACGAGAGGAATCTAATAAAAATATTATCAGCCATCAATAAGATGACAGACATGAAGTTTTGCTGTAGTTTCCAATTTTAACACGCTGCAACTAATTGGATCATGGACACGAAGATCAAGAACACTCGCCAGCAGAAGATCCAACTGTATCGAGTTGTCAAAATAGGCCAACTCCTTCACCAGGGCAAGTGGCTCACCAAGGACCAAGTTTAGCAGAAGTTTCCTCATCTCATGGAGGAACTCAATGCAATGGGGACCCTCCAATTCCACGTGCACCCTCACCATTGTTCTTTCAGTTTTTCAGTTTCCTTAATTGTAGCACAGTTTACTATTTTTAGCAGTTTTTCAGGTCCTAAACTTCCAAAGCTCTTTTGAGGCCCTAAACAACGTTTGTTTGGCAATCTACCGCCAACGACTTTTGTTAGGTCATTCTTTTTGTCGTAGTCCTCAGAGAGATCTTTCCAACGGGGTATCATGCGTGTCAAATGGAGATAATATGACCAAGTCACGACCCCAGGAAGTTCACTGCCTAACTAACCCCAACGGGGCCCATAAACTCTTGGTGTTACATCTCCTCTGGTTAGGGTTTTGGTTGTTTAGGGTTTGCTCTTATTCTTCAATAATATAAAGGCCCTTGAGCCTCATTGTAACGCAGTTCAGAGGCATGTAGCCACCACATCTCTTCTCAGAGATAAGCTACCATCCCCAAGCTAGTATCATTTCCATACTGTTTGTAAGCATATTTCATTATTTGATATTAATGAAATGAAGCATTATTTTTGCTGCATCTCTGTATTTATGGTTATATCTGTAATTTGTTGCGTTTCAATTTAAATCCGAATTAGTGGTATCAAAGCTGTCTGCTCTTTCTCTCTTTTTCTTTGCATGTCCACAGCGCGATCGGGATATAAGGAGTTAGGGCTCGAACTTGTCGAACCTTTACAAGACTAGCCTCGTAAATCCTAACAGCCTCCCATGGAGGAAGAAAAAAAGATGACGGAGCAGGAGATCCTATCAAAATATTGCTCGAGGAGGCCCTCGAGAAACAAAGGAACACGAAGATGGATAACTTTGCCCAGATCCTTCAACAGTTGCCCACCAGCGAGGCATCCACATCCAACAGCCACTTTGGAGGCTCCACACCTTTTAAGGTACAAGTAAACATTGACATTCCCATATTTGAGGGTCAAATAGATGCAGACACCGTAGATAAATGGTTGAATTTGTTAAAAGGATATTTTTATGTTCATGATTTTACCAACCGAGAAAAGATTAGCCACAGTCTTCCCTACACCAAAGTGCCCTGCAACCTTTGAGGTGTGAGCCTCTCTAATCAACTGCAATCGCTCACCTTTAGGAACGCATAGCTTATCCAGCCTACAGAATAACCCATCTTGGAGATGGTAGTCAACGGTGTTATTGCCATTGTGCACATGACTCTGACTCTACAACTACTGACACACCTCCTTGAAGTCCTCATCCTTTGAATATGCCTCTCTATATGCATCATGGGTGAAGGGCTCCATAAGAGTCCCCAAAGTTGTGATCTTTGATGTGGATGGCCTGGAAAGCATGTTGGCCAACTTGTTTGTGCTTCCTTTCTTATGCTTGATCACCAAATGAAACTGTTGTAAAAGCCCCATCCAATTGTAATGCCTGGTCTGTTATAGCTTACTTTGGGCCTGCAAGTGCTGTAACAGTTGGTGATCTATGTGGATTATTGTCTCCTTTCCCATCAGATAGTGCTTCCACTTCTTCCCAGCTTGCACCATGGCATAGAGCTCATTGTCGTAGGTAGCGTAGTTAAGAACTACCCCATGAAATACTTCAAAGTGGTAACATACAAGCCTTCCTCCCTGCATCAAGATAGGTCCCATAGCATACCCACTCGCATTTTTTTCCACTTCTAAGGGTCACTACAAGTTTGGTAATGCCAAAACTAGTGCTTGACTAATATTCTTCTTTAGCTCCTCGAAAGCTTTTAGTTGACCTTTCCCCCACTGTAAACTCTTGCCACTTGTTGTTATGGCTTGGAGTGGTGTTGCTACAGCTAAAATGAAGCTATGAATTTCCTCAGGTATTGTGTTGCCCCAAAGAAACTCCTGACCTCATAAACATTAGTAGGCATCGGTCATTTCATGATGGCCTCCATCATGGAAGGATCTATCTTCAGTTCTCTTCCACCAATTGCATACTCCAAATACACCAAGGACTGTTAAGCAATCTCGCACTTCTTGAAATTTGCTAGCAACTTGTGCTTCTTCAATGTTTCCAGCACCTGCGTCAGATATGAAATATGCTTCTCCCAAGTAGCACTATATACAAGTATATCATTCAAATAGACAAAAACAAATGAATCTATAAAAGGGCGCAGTACATCATTCATTACTCTCATAAACATAGTTGGTGCATTACATAGGCCAAATGGCATAACTAATCACTCATACAAAGCTTGTCTGGTTCTAAAGGCAGTCTTCCAGGTGTCTTCTTCTTTGACTCGAACCTGGTGATATCCAAACTTCCAAGTCCAGTTTGGTGAAGTGCTTTGTTTGCTACAACTGATCTAGCTGATCATTTATCCTGGGCAAGGGGTATCTGTTCTTGACCCTGATTTTAATCAACACCCTATAATCTATACACGTCTGCCAAGTCCCATCCTTCTTTGGTACAATGATGATGGGTGACTCACATGGTGATGTACTCAGTCAAATGACACACAGTTCTAGCAGCTGCTACAATTGTTTCTTCATCTCACTTGCTTCTATAACAGACTATCTGTACAACCCAATATTTTGCAATGGGGAGTTCGGCAATAGTTGGATCTCGTGTTCCACTTCTCTCTTAGCTGGTAACCCCTTGGGCTCTTGCAACACATTCTTGTATGCCTGTAACAACTCCTCCAATTGTTGTTTATGTTTCTTAGTACCCCCTCCAGGGATGTCTTGCCTCTTATTGACTCCTCTTTAGATTGACTTCCACTTAAAAACAATAAAACATACTTCTTGCTGGAACTGATCAATTTCTTAGCTTGGTTAGCACTTACCAGTTAAATTTTCAGCTTGCCTTTGTGCGTGTTGATGATGAACTATTTTCCATCCTTGACGAGTCGATACTAATTCGCTCTCCTCATAAATATTGCATCCTGCATGTACATGTAAGGACTCCCAAACACAACTCTACATACATCAAGGAGAACAACATCTAGATCTACTTCATCAATAAAATCAACACTGATAGCAAATGTAATTTACATTGATTTGTTACCTTCCGCTATGCATCTTTATTTACCCAGCCTAGTGGATATGTGTTTGGATGATCACGAACTTCCAACCCCAACTTCTTGATCAGCGTTGTTGCAATATTATAGCCATATTTTTGAATTATGTGGTGTACCTCTGCGCACTTTGGCCCAACTTTTGTCTAAAGTAATGCTAACGGATACACTAGTCCTCCACGTACCTAATGGGATAAAACTGTGACTTAATAAGGGTTTTAAAATCTTCCCACTTAATCACTCGAGGTTCTCCTTCCAACCTTAGGGTTTTCGTGTGGCTCTCCCACCAAATCAGTGCATGGTCCTTCAATTTCAGCGGCACAAATGAGATTTTTTGTCTTTCTTAAATCTGATGGATGCTGAAATAAACTTATAGTTGTTGCAACCAATGCTTTAGCATCAGAGCGTCAATATCGCCATGATATGACTTGATATCGACTTTTGCTTCCATTTTAAACAAGGACTGATTCACAACACTTGAACCAAGTTGATATTTTCCATATTCTTTCTTCGATTGGTTCTTCGTTTCTCCCCAATCTTTTGATCCCCATTCTGATTTTTCCTCTGCATTCGAACCCCTATCTTCTCCAAATATCCCCAGCTTGTTAGTCAAGGTCACCATGAGAAGGTTTACATTGCGTTGATATCGACGACTTGTTGTTCCAGCTGCATTAACCTCACCTCTGCAGGATCACGAGGTTAGTTTATAGATTCCTCTGCCATGATTAGGGTTTTATGATTTTTGGCCCCAATGATCTAGATCCCTGCAATCTCCACAAAATACCCAAAGAAACCTACTCTAATATCAAATGATCTGTAAATTGTCGTGTATATTCCACTGGACAGTTCGTCAGAACATATCTGATCAGGGTTGCGGGGGAGCGGCTCCCCTCCTCAAACCCGCTCTCCGAGCGCGCTCCCGAAGGGAGGAGCGAATTTTGGGAACGACCCAAGGAGCAAAATTTTGCTCACTAGCCTTTTTTGCAAAAAATAATTGCAATAATCATCAAGCCTAATGATCAAGCCTATGGCCCTAGCATTGATACGCGATTCATGGTAATGTTAAATTCTTAAAGTAAAAGTGACACTCTCCTTAATCTTCATTTTCATCTTTTTACTTAAATTTTTAACATTACTATGAAATGACTCAAGATGTTTGAGTGGTTCCGACCTCATTGGATTTCATATGGAGAGTAGAATTTTAGATCTCATTCAAAATCCAAAACACTGATCAGTTTTTCAGGATTTCAAGATTGGAGGGATTGCAATGTTTCCATTGGATTTTCTCATGTATTTGGGTATGGAACTCGTATTTAATCAAGAGCACCAATCCCTCTATGTAACTTGATGTTAGTGACATTGGTTTTCGAACTCCTCTATCATGACCCTATTAAAATGTACTCATCACTCAAACAAAATCTTGACTTGACATGCCATGTTTTTTTATCTTATGCTTAATGCTTAGAGGGTGATATTAATGACAAAGACCCTGATTTTCCAACAAGACTAAAAAATTAGACATTTCTCATCGCGGCAAGAGGCCCAAGCATTAACAATAGATAACAGATCTACTTGTCTTTTCTAGTTTCTAGTAGCTTTTATAACTATTGACTCATATTTATTATGATATTTTTGTAAACAATATATGACAATTTAAGTTTGAAGTTTGAAGTTGGCAATTATAACTCATTGGTAATGAATTATGAATATGATGCTTCATGAAAGTTGAAAGTTGTTTCATTTCAATTCATTTTATAACATTTCATTTCATGTTAGATATTCTTTGTTGTAATGGTTACACTTAGCTTACAAGTACAACTTCAATGATAAATGATGATAAATGTTATATATTGAATTTTGAAAGCTTGAAACTTCAAGATTGATGAATCATGAGACTCAATATGTTGTATGTTACTAACTTGTGGACGTGGTTGATGAAGATTATAACTTCTAGATGATTTGATGTTATATGGTTCAATCTATGTTTTTATGTGTTTTATATCTAATTCATCATTCTACATGCTTTTGTTGACATATATGCATCAAAATATATATATATATATATATATATATATATATATAAATTCTCTCCCCGATTCGCTCCCAAATCGGGAGCTTCTGAAAATGTCGCTCCCACTCCCCATTTTTACTCCCGCTCTCAAGTAACCTTCAATCCGATAATAATATATTAAAATTCTGAATTTTTACACTATTACAATTTTATTAAACTTCTAAATCTTTTAATCTAACTGTAATTATGCAGTCAAGTGAATGAAAATTATGCAGAGAAGTAGAGAACGCCAAAATAAGCTCACACAAACACATAAGACACAAGATATGCTCTGTGAAACCCTTTTGGAGGAAAACACAACTAAAAGGCGAGGTCGCATTGTGGCCCATGGGTTGCTATAGTGCATAGATCCTCTCTGTGTGCTCTACCCCCTATCTTTCCTGGCTATCTTTGCTCAGTTATGGAACAAAATGCTCTCAAAAGAATGGAATGTCTCTTCCTCCTAGTGGCTCGGTTATAACATAGCCCGATAGCCTACTAGTGGTTAAGTTTGACTACAACAACTCTTAACTAGAGTTACAATCTAGACTCTTTTAGAGTCTTTTACATCAAAAACACGTGGCTAGCCCCTTTTCCATGAATAATGGGGGTTGATGCAGCATCCTCCCGAACTATAGGTGTGAAAATAGGAATGTCAACTTCCAAGTGGCATAAGTTCTGCACATGGACTCCAATTGACGTGCTTCTTGTGCAACTGGAAAGATCTATGTTTGTAGAATACCATGGAAGAGTGCAATGGTACAGCGACATAGTTTCACCCCCAAAAAACGTTGTTTGATGCCTCAAAACGCTCCCAAAATGTTTTAGACCCCGTTTTGCCAAACTGGCTTCCATCGGTAAAAACGAACCCATGAATTGATTCCTCCACTTTTTCCACTCTAGATGCATCGAGATAGATGACAAACAATATAATGATCCAATCCGGATTAATTTCCTTTTAGTTTACTAATTTCTAGAACTGTTTACTATTTTTGGTAGTTTTTTGGGACTTGAACTTCCGAAGCCGTTTTGAAGCCCTAAAAAAAGTTTTTTTTGGAAAACTAGCAAACCCATAAACAATGGCAAGGGTCTCCAGTGGAAAGTTGTTGTCCTCAAATAGATATTTCTAACAAGGTATGGTACGCGTCAAACGAAGATCATGTGCCAAAGTTACAACCCCGCGAAGTTGATGTACAAACTAACTCCAACAAGACCCACAAACATTTGGTGCTTCATCTCCTAGGGTTAGGTTTTTCGATGATTAGGGCTTTCCCCTATTTCTTAATAATAAAAAGGTCTTCGATTCTCATTGTAACACAGTTCAGAAGGCATGTAGTCGTCACATCACTTATCAGAGATACCTACCATTGCCCGAGCTAGTTTATTTTCATTCTGCATGTAAACGATTTTCACTATTTGTTATTAATGAATTGGAGTTCAGTTTTTGCTATAGCTTTGTGCTTTTATTTAAATTTGTATTTCATTTTGTTCTTGCATATATCCGGATTAGTGGTATTAGAACGGTCTGTTCTTTCTCTGTTTTTTTGTGCATGTTCCCAACAACGTCTAGGCATAAGGAGTTAGGACTTGAACTGGTTGAACCCTTGCAAGACCGGCCTCCCTAACCCAGATGACCTCCCATGGTAGAAGAAAAAAAAGACAAGGGAGCAAGAGATCCTTTCAAGATGTTGCCCGAAGAAGCCCTTGAATGACAAAGGAACGAGATGACGGATAACCTTTCCCAAATCCTATGGCAGCTATCAGCAGGCGAAGCATCTTCATCCGACAGCCACCATGAAGGCGCCATCCCATTTAAGGTACAAGTTAACTTTGACATTCCTATATTTAAAGGCCAAATAGGCGCAGATGTCATAGATAAATGGTTAAATCTGTTGGAAGGATATTTTTCGATTCATAATTTTTCCAATAGGTAAAAGATTGCCTTTGCACTCCTCAAATCCGCCCCCCGCATTAAGAACTGATGGGAAACCTAATGTGTCTAAAAATTTCAAGTTTGAAATCCTATCGCAGCAACTGGCATTAATTCTTCTAATTGTTATTCAATTAACAATTTATTTGCTACGACAAATATCGAATAAACCAAACTGCAACCTTCAAAAATAAAACTACAGAAAATAATAGCATTGGAAACTGAGAAATATTCTAGTGCACACATAAAAATATGACACTTATTTTTGGACTAAAGTCCCCAGAAAAAACCCAACTTGGGAAAACCAGTGCAACAGCTGACAGTTTTATTATTATGCAGCAGTGAAATAACTTGAGTACAATCTGCATACCAAATACTAGCCATCCTACAAAGAAAATACTGGCAAAAATTATCTGAGGGAAATTACCCTCACTCCAAGCAATCCCGACACTTGACTGCCTCTGAAAAGCAAGTCGTCCTCGCTCTGCGCAAGCCCTACATACACCTCATGCAGTCCCTCAAATGCTTCAGCTCCGAACTTCTACAAATTAAGTCGTCCTGCCTGCTACTGACTAGGAAACTATCTCTCTAACACTCTGGAAATGTCTTCCAGCCTTTGGAACTAATAACCAGTTTCACCCCAACAAAATTGAACTTCTCTCTAAAGCTTCTATCTAGTCTCCTAGAGAAATTTCATCCTTTCTGCAATGTGCTCGTCGGATCTAGAAAAGCTTCCTCTGGCCCTCACTGTCCCTGCCCCTCTCTATCTCTGCTTCCCTTCTGAAGCTCAAACTCTTCGGGCAACTATTGTTGCTCTCTGGAAAATCGAACTGCCCAAGGAAACCTATCTCAAGAGTGTGTTCTCCATCTACCCATCGACGACTTCTTATAATCTTCTATTGGGACTCCAACGACCAAGATTAAAACTTAATCAGGGCTAAGATTATTTCCTAATCGATCCTATGAGTTTCTAGATGATTTGCACCTTATCTCAATCAATTCTAATTAATTAACCCCTTTTCCTAAGTTTAGACATAAGAAATCTTTAAAAATAGACTAATAATCTAATTGTAACACCCTTGGTCATTTACATTTACTTTGTTATTTAAAGACTAAGACTTTATGTATATATATAGGCTGTATGGGAAATCCTATGACAATTTTTGGTTGATTAAAGTTACTTCAAGGTTTATTTTATCATATAAAAAGGGTAATCTTGGAATTCACTAATGGTAACCAAAAAATAGAACTTTTTCTAGAATAGTTAAGAATCAGTTATTTCCTCTTTCCTTGAGATAAAGGAAGATCTCAAAAGAAGCCAGGGATGGCAAGGGAGAGGGAGGTTGGAGGCACGGGAAGGATGAAATTAGTAGTGCAGATTCCCCACAGAGTTTTGTGAGGGAAGGCAAGACGTTGCCTAAAGTCTTCTTGAGCTTGATGGAAACCAATGCAAGCCTCAAAGACTACTAAAATTCCCAGGCCAAACCTAGGGGGTCTGTTGCCTCAGGATTAACCCTGTTGAGGTTACTAATCAAACATTGTTCTGGTAATAAGTGCTCGGGGGAGAGAAAGAACGTAATTTCCTTTCTCAAGGTTGGGTGGCTTCGGTTACCCTATGGATTTCCAGAAGAACCCGACGAATCAAATAAGGATTACAATACATGATAATGATAGAACTTACAGTCTGATTACAGGTTGTGAATGTTTCTTTGATGAAAGGAAATTTTTCAAAGTATCACTGTGTTTTATTTCCCAATGTTGAGAAAAGAATACTAAATTGTGAATATCTCTCGTAGTGCAATAATATTGTATGTGTAATCTATGTTCCTATCCTTATTTCAGTTCTGATTTTTGCCTTTCGGTGAAGGATTAAACTCATGAGCATAATGTTGTGTTATAATCTTAAGTAACCTGGAAATAAATATATTTTGTGTTTTAATATGGTGAGGAGAATAGGAACCAAAGACCCAAGTTTGAGATTTTTTCTTCTTCTGATAAGAAAGAAATGTTGGCATTGATGTCAACAAGATCTTGGTGCTACTAGTCATATGCATGTGTGATGGGTGTTTGTCATGGATGATTGGTTGATAGTCTTATTAGTTGGCATTGATGTCAACATATCTATGACTAGAGGACCAAACTCCATGTGGGTCATCTTATTTATGGCAGCTGATATTTTTCTTGGATTCCTCTCTCCAAGAGGTGTAGGATTGATTTAAAGATCATCCGATTCTGACATGTATTTATGGTGATATGAATGTATTTGTGTTATTGACAATTTGTCAAGGTCGACCAGCAAGCAAATAACCCCCAACGCGACCTCAACGTTGCATTATAAACAGAGGTGACCTCAAGTCATTTGAATCACACATCTCTCATGATCTCTCTCCACTCGTTTGGGTCTGGTGGAAATAAAGGTCAAGAGGGAGACCTTGGATCTAGCCGCAATCCTAGAGAGGAGACCTAGCCGCTGTCATAATGAAGCCTAGTCGCAATCAATGAAGCCTAGCCTCAGTCAATGAAGCCCTAGTCGCAGCTGCAGCTGCAGTTTATGAAGCCCTAGCCACAGCAAGATGAGGAGAGACCTAGCTGCAGCAAAAGGAGATGGACAGCATGGAAATATTTGTGTGTTGTAGGTGACAGGGTGGCAAATTAGGCAGCCTTAAGGCTTGAATTAAAGGGTTGTTAGCAAGGCTGGAAGTTGCAGTCATAAGGAGAAGCATTGTGTTGAAGAAATTTGTCTTCAAGACAGCGTAGGGCAGAATACGTTATGCGTTTAGGTGCTGCCAAGAATAGACAGTTAGGTCGAGATCTTCAGGAAGGAAACGCTGCCATTTAAGTGTTATTTGAGTAGGCCGAAAGCTACAGCTAGTTGTTGTGCCAGGCCGCAGGCCATAGCACATAGCTAGAGGTTGAGTTAAGGGCTGTCAAGGGTGGACAACACCTTTAGAAGGCAGTGTAGCATGAGAGAAGGGTCTCCAAGGTAAATCATAGTCCTAAAAGGACTTGTCTCCTGACTGTATGGTGGAACTAAAGCTATAGGACTTGCCCTAACCTATAACGCAGCAAACCTCAGTGGTAACATGTTGCAACAAGGGCTACTAGATTGATGAATTCAAAGGATATGCTACAACACTCTTAGTGATTGATTGAAGACTGTCACGAGAATTCAGGGTTGCATCTTTGAACAATCATGAGGAAGCCGACTTCTCAAGAATTAAGAGTCGACCTGTCCCTCATCATCTCTATTTAAACCCTAGCAGTCTGCTCTTCTTCTATCAAAGCATTCAAGTTGTCCTGATGATGGATCCCGGTTGGGATTCGAAACGTTGGCAGAAAATCGTTCTTACTGTGGATTCTCCGGTGACTAATTCAGAAATAACAAACCACAGAGGTCTTAAATCCAGAATCATCATTAGTAAAATGATGGACTTTCTACTGCTGTCATAAATTTTAGTTTTGTATATTTGTACTATCTCTCTCTCTGTTGAACTATTGAAGAATATAAGAAGAATTGATCAAGGATTTCCCCACATTGGGGCTTGTCCCTGGATGGTGCCACATCTTGTGTCCTCTTGTCTTGGCTTGTCTTCTATTGTTTATGTTTATGTTCTATCTGCATTTTACTATCATGTTGATGTGATTGCTAATCTGGAAATTGATATTGAGCTTAAAAGAAAAATTGAAGTAAATTTCTCTTAAGCATAAAACATACCAAAAATTAACATGGTATCAGAGCTGAGTTGAAGACAAAGCCCAAGCAAGAGTAAAAGAGCAATCATCAAAGACAATTGGAAAGGACAAAAGGCTCAACAGGTTCCTCATCCCACTTCCCGGCTGAAGACAAGCTCCGTAAAAAGTCAGACTATCACAAATGGAAGATGACTCTTGATCTGATATTGGAAGAACAAGTGTTGGACTATGTGAAGGGTAAAATCCCTGAGCCTCCACCAAATGCTCCAACTACTACAAAGAACAAGTACACCAAGGGTGAAGTCAAAGCAAAGAAGATTATCAGAGATTCCATTGACAAGCATCTGGTGGCCTACATCTCCGATTTGAACACCTACAAGAAGATCTATGAGGGATTGGTAAGCATGTTCAAGGTTAGTGATGCAAATCAAATTTTATTTCTCAAAAATAAGCTGAAGGATATTAAGAAGGGCAAGGACAAGGATATTCAATCCTACTTCTTAAGGATCACTGAGATCAAGAATGATCTTCTATCGATTAGAGAAATCATATCTGACAGGGAACTTACTATCACTACTTTTTGAGGGCTCCCACCTGAGTGGTATATATTTAAAACCACCATTCTCAATAATGATCAAATTCCGGGATTTGAAGAATTGATGTCAAGATGCATTCAGGAAGAAACAAGAATGGTGGAGCAAGAAATGCCTCCTAATAGAGGCAACCCCATTGCTTTCTCTGCTCATGCCAAAAGGAGAAATAATGCAGGGTCTAAAGGTCATTTCAATGGAAAACCTAGATCTAAGGGAGGAAGGAAAGGCAGGTGTTTACTTGCAATAAGTTTGGCCACTATGCAAGGGAGTGTCCAAATAGAAGGGACACATAACATGATAATGATCACAATCATTTCAGGGGTAACTTCAACGACAATGATCGAAGGAATGACAGGTACAATGGCAAAGGAAAAAGGAATGCAGGACATCAAGGAAATCGTCGACCCTCTAAGAAAGCAAGGAACTCCAAACATGAAGAATCAAATGTTGTTTCTGATAATCAAAAGGAGTATTATCTTATATCGGCCCTCTCCACTACCTCTAATCTAAACACTTTGGAGAATTGGCTTATCGATAATGGTGCTTCAAGGCACTTCACCGGACACAAGGAAGCTCTCTCTAATCTAATAGAGAAGGAAACGAACTTGGAGATTATACTTGGAGACGATGCCACCTATCTCGTAAAGGGTGTACATAATGTTACTCTTCAATTGAATCGGGGTAACACAATTCATTTACAAGAAGTTCTATATGTACCTGATCTCAAGAAGAACCCAGTGTCCATTTCGGCAATGGAATACAAAGGTTACAAGGTGGCATTCATTGATGGAAGGGTACGTGTTTGGAAAAGAAATTTTAAAGATGCTTTTACTCTTGGGTTCAGGGTTGTACTTTGTATCAAGTTGCAGGAAGTCCATTAGGGGCCATGTCTTGTGACACATCTCTACAATCTGAACTATGGAATCAGAGGTCTACCCATCTTCATTACAAGGCCCTACCCGACTAAGGAATCGCTGAAGGAACAAGTATAAAAGAATCGGTCCCAATATACCCATGCAAGCAAGTTAAATCATAATATAAATGGTTATACGAAGCCATAACCAAAATATATATATACTATGTTGTAAAGCCGAAGAACAACAACGAAGTGAGAATTCGCAGAAGTCAAGCTCTGAGAGAGTTGAGCAGTGGGAAAATGAAAGGCCAAAACCCTGAAGAAAACCCCAGAACCACAAAATACCGAAGAAATGTCGCAAAGTCAAAGTGAGTGGACTAATGAAGAATGAATGCACAGGAACCGTTAGATCTTGGAGATCAACGGATGAGGTCAAAGGAAATGAACAATCCAGACTAAATCATGTAGATTGGAATCAAGGAATGAACGGCAGAGATTAACCGAAAGCGCTGGTGGAAGAGAAATCCAAAGGAGCATCACTGTCGTCGATGGTCAAAGATCTATGGTCATTGGGCGTGAACAAGTCCAGGCGTTAACCAAGACAAAGGGCGAATTTAAAGCTATAAGCGAGATTTTGGGTGGATGCAAAATGGTAAATGGTATTTAAAGGAAAGCGCTCGATTCCATTCAATGGTTGACACATAGCAAGTAGAGGAGAGAAAAAAACTGCTCATTTTGGGCGAGTAACTCTTGTGCAAGTAGTCCACCCGAAATTGATATCAGTGGTCGAATCCTGGGGTTGAAATCTACGGTGGAGAATGGACCCGATATATATATGTGTTAAATGCAGCGGTACTTATATGAAATCAACCCTGGCCGGACTCAAAAAATATATATTGCGTTTAATAATTTTGGCGGACCCACAGAGCGCCTCATGTACATGTGTTGGTTCCGCCGATTGCGATATGCGATAGGCCAGACCCGATGTTACATATGTATTATGTTTAATTCTTCCGGCGCGTCCATCCTATCATGGATTGTAAAGGTTTATATTGATATAACAATTGAGAGCGTCGATTGCGATTAGCGATAGGAAGTCAACGGAGCGGTGTAAAGGCGGAACCGATGAATTTATGCAACAAATTTAATTCTTTTTAAGTTCCACGGTAAACCAAATATTTGCGTTAATTTCGCTGTGTTCAGGGAAAATCAATGTTAGAGAAGAATTCGAAAAAAGGGATTAGTCGAGTTTTCTTATGTTCTGGCCAATTAAAGCGTGCCCAATACATGCGTAAGCCTTGATTTATGATCAAGTCAAAGTTAAACATTGTTTATTATGGTTAAAGCAGCTCAATCATTGTTAAAACATCTACAGAAGAAACTCAAGAGCCGATTAACAGAGCAAGCCAGCAGTTATCGATCTTCTAAATTCAGTTATTTTCCTGTTATTTTATGTTCTTTGAGGTGTCTTTTACCCTCTGTAAAATTCTGTAATAGTTTTTACTTTAGATAGTTAGAGAAGTCGTTAAGTAATTTGATAGTTTCAGAAATCATCAACTGTTTCACAATGTATAAAAAGAGTAAAATTTACAGAGGGGGTTGTTCGAATTTTGGTGAACCTGGAGACTAAGCCACTGTATTCCTGGTATAGTTGTTGATTAGTGAAAGAATCAGAAGTTTCCATGAATTGTTGGGTATAATTTTGTAACTTCTCTGTCATGTGTCATCTTATGTTTTCTTCTTTCAAGTATAGTAATGAAGTTGCAGGTCTTTATTTGCTTATGTAAATAAAGTTAAAATCTCTTAAAAGAGCACTCCTATACTTGAAGTTTTCACCTTCCTTTCTAAGTTATAGATAATAGCTTCTGTGCAAGGCAGCGTATTATCTTTAATTTCTCCAAAGGTCGCAGATAATAGTTTCTATGTCAAGCAGCATATTGTCTATGATTCAGTTCTCATTTTCATAATTCTTCTAAGTGACGGATAGTAGGTTCTATGTTAAGCAGCATATTATCTTTAACTTCTCCTTCAAGCTTTCTTCATTCATCATTTATATCTAGCAACAAATGGCATTCTGAGATTTTCCGGTCACACATGTATTAAGGGGTAAAGACCAAGTTTTCCAGGTCCTTCATTTGAGAACACAACAAACAATAAAGTGACAAATAACTGACAACAAACAATAATCATTAATGTCTTAAGCACAATTTCTCCATAGCCAAGGAATTGGTTTCTTAACGTACAACAGCCCTCACGATGCCATATTCTTCCCTCACCTCCGCTACCTTTCGTTCTCCTTTGCTGCAGTCCCATCTCCCCTATCGCTGCTCTTTCTAGGTTGCCGCAACCTCCTACCCAGGCCCGCTGCCTCCTTTTCTTTTCCTTGGCACCCTCTCAAACCCTCATCCACTCAAGTCTTCAACTCCTCTTTTCCATGATTCCCCTCCTTTTTTCCACTGCCTATAGCAGCTTCCCTTCCCTCTGTCGTAACCCCTGCCTTTCTCCTTCTTCCATCTCCTTGTCGTTGATCCTTAAACCCTTACATTGCCCGTTGCAGTTCTCAGCGCCTTCCTCCTCCTCTGTCGTGGCCCTAGCTGCCTAACACAGCCCATGCCGCAGGTCTTAACCTTGCTTCGTTATCCTTTTCCCTTGTGGCCTGCCTCCCTAATCTCTTAAAGCC
The DNA here is from genome assembly GCA_000404065.3 of Pinus taeda. Taxonomy (NCBI): domain Eukaryota; kingdom Viridiplantae; phylum Streptophyta; class Pinopsida; order Pinales; family Pinaceae; genus Pinus; species Pinus taeda. The sequence goes on along the minus strand of APFE030841034.1, from coordinate 15,692 downwards.
CCTAGTGCAGGACCTTAGGGGCTTCTGCAAGTGAACGTTTCCCTTCCATACCCTTAACGATACCTGTAGCAGCCTTCAAGCCATCATTCGTTGCCCTCACATTTCATCGCATCACCTTCCAGCCTTCAAATCTGCCTCTTAAGCCTTAACACGGGCTTTGGGAGGCCCTCTACAACTTAACAGAGTCTTATTTGAGCTTCTTCTTTCTGTTGTTTGTACTGTCATTGGCTCGGTTTCATCACTGTGGAGAAAATTTTATTTTCTGAGTTAATATATCCTCAGATTTTGCAGAGAATTGTGGGTAAGAACTCGTGTTTCAGGTAAATCATCACTGGCAAACTTGGGCAAGCAATTTCTAGGCCTAGGGCCTCAGGTTTGGTTTCCTATACTGCCTTCACTGTCTGCTTAATCAAATTGATAATTTTAAAACAGTGATATTAAACAAACACATCAGTAAGATAAGTTATGGTATAAATCTATAATTCACATGCCTGTCATACATTGCCTAAAGTCTGATCTTAGCACTAGTTTGCACTTTTATTTTGGATAGTAAATTCAAAATTGTTTGAGACACTAGATGCTGATTTGACATTAATATTTCACTGTTGTCATCTTACTCTTGTCCTAAATAATATCTCTAAAATATCAGTATTTTTAGCTCATTGATTCAGAATTTGTTTCACATATTTGGCACTAGTTTGGCATCTTTAGGTCACTGGTGTCATAAGTATAATTTCCGTTTTGGGCTCATTGTAAAGGTGACTGTTCATATTATTCATTTCAGCAAAGTTTTTGGCATTAGAATCTAAGTTTGAATACTTCCTCTTGAGAATTCACGCAGAACATATTTGGGTTCAGTAATCAGATTTAAGAAACTGATGGTATTTGTCTTCTAAGATATTCTCGTTATTTGATTAGTGAATGGTAACTTTGCTGGAGTCTAATTCTCTTTGAACTAATTGACATTGAAAGAAATTCACTCTAATTGCATAACATTGGAAAATATGAAGATAGTTGATTGGTTTGGATCTAACTGAATACTTGGGCTATTTGAACATCTCTTGGATAACTAGTTTTGGAATTTCAAACAATTGTCATTAGCATTTTTCATTGATATTTCTATTATGAATTGGTGGCAACTTGTGCATTTCAGTCATTTATTTTACTTTGTTGGCACTTTACAAGATTAGCATTTATCTTTGTGATTGGGATTATCCATTGAATATTTGGTTAAGTACTTAGCGTATAACTCAGATTAAATTGTAATCTAAGTACTCCAGGGCTTTAACAATCTCGCTCCAATAATCATCTTCCTTTTCCTCTTTGCATTTGCATCCTACGATAGTTTTGTATATTAAATTTTATCTCCAAGCATAAGCTTGGTTGATAGAGAGATAGGAACACATTTGCTGCTTCTCTTGAAAATTCTAGCTTTTTTCATGTCTAAAACGGTGACCTTGTAGTTGTCAAAGCCACAATCTCTGCAGCGCCGAAGGCACTGAGTACATTAGATTTCAAGGTGAAGGATCGTTAATCACATCCTTGTGTGCTTCACCTTGACTTCTCCCTGCCATTTTCTACAAAGTTTAGGCTCAATACAGACAAAGATCAAAGGACATACTTAGACTAGGCATTTAAGTAAAATCAACCAAGATTCTTGTATTTCACATAAGTCTTAGGAATTGCATTGCACATAGGATAGTTACTCATCAAAGCATCCGATACTTGGTCCTAAATTTGCAAGGCAAGAGTGTTGACTCCATAAGGCACTAATTTCAATTATCTAAATCTAATCAAATCCTTAATATCGTGCTAAATCTAAACAAGTACCTAGCCACTAAACTGTGTCTCCCGGACTAGTTGGTTCCCAACTTGTCCTTCATTTAATTTTTGTATGGTCTACCACCCATAGTTTGTTGTAGGGAGACAATTTAAATAGAGAGATTGGGGATTTAGTGACAACCCCTGACCTAAGCCGTTGTCGTTGTGCCTATACATTTTGAATGACAAGAACGCACATTTCTCATGGAGTGACCCATGGTGTCTAGTATGGAATGATCCTTAGCTATGTATGGGTCAATGGATGTCCAAGTCATGTATTACTTTCTATATCTTTGATGTAGCCCCACTCCATTGGGTACATGATGTAAACTTGGGTCCATACAGTGATGGTTGGTGATAGGTGTAGAGGAGTCATATGTACTGATCAAATCTATGTACTTGCCCCATGAAGCATTATGTTGTATTGTACATCATTTCCAAAGTCAGTGGGAGTCATGGTCCATGAGTAGTAGTCTCTTGCACTTGGCAAGGAGGCTTATTGCAGTAGGCAAATTTGTTTCTCCAGCAGGCAGAGTGTATGATTGCAGGCTCCATTACATGCTTAGGGAAAGCATGTTAAGTATTCAGAATTGGCATGGCATTGGCTAGTGGTGTTGTCAGTTGGTTTCTATGTTTTACATGCTTATCTTCCAGAGGATACTTCTTGGTTTGCATCAGTATGGTTTTGTATGACAGGGGAAGTCTTCCTCTTCCGACACATTATTGGCATTGTTCTTCAGTGTTGATATGGCCCTTTGCCATTAATGTCGGGCAGAGATTTGGATGGTTAGAGGTCAACTTCACATGTTGTATTGAGGTTGACATCAATGCTAAAGAGGGAGCTCGTTGGAATTGTAGTGTTGGCATTTATGTCAACAAGCTCTTGGTGTTGTCGCTTGTATCCATGTCTGATGAGTGTTGTTGATGGATGATTGGATGATGGTCTTGTTAGTCGGCATTGATGTCAAGATACTTATTACTAGACCTAGTGGAGATGATGTTGTCGCTACTGAGGAGATGGATTCCAGTCATGTTGAGTTGGTTGGAGATGTTGCTGCTACATGAGGTTGGAGAGTTTCTCTTTGTCTTGCATAAGTCTCTACATGTCTTGGAGACATTGGATTGTTGCTAAATGTGATGAGATGTGGTTACTTATGTTGGAGGTGCTTCTACCAGTGTTGGAGGTAGTTGTATGCCTTGATGCTATTGCTGCAGGAGTTGGTGATGCTGCTACAAGAGTTGGAGATACTACTACAGGTGTTAAAGATGTTGTGGTTGTTGCTTGAGGAGTTGGAGGTGTTGGTCTTGGTGTTCAGATTGGCAGAATAGGTCTTGCATGTCCCTGACTTGTTCTTGGCCTATTTCATCAGTTGCAGACATGTTTCAGAGGCTTGGAGGAGTGTTCAAGTGCTGGAGAAGATGATGGAATAGGTGGCAGAGGTTCAGAGTTCAGAGGTTGATGATTTTACTGAGCTTTTGCCCCAGTCACATGCACAGAGGCCTATGGGAGTAGTTGGAAGGCTCCAGTCGCATGGAGGCCAACCTATGGGAGCGTTTATAGCCCCAGTGAATTTCAGACTATGTCAAGGGTGTGACTGGAGGATGTTTCGAGATTTACTATGCATTTCTCGTGTTGTTGAGATAATTTTTGGTTTATGGTGACATCCTTGATCGGAACTTTTCGGTTTATGGTCAGAAAAGTTTGTGAGGCCTCCAAAAGCTCATCAAAGATGAAAATATCAATTAGGCTAATGGAGTTAGTGGTTGATTGGGTCCATGAGATGAATCTGGATCTAATCTAGCATATGAACAGAGTTGTGAAGCCTAGTAGTTATGAGTAATTATTCAGTTGATCACTTGAGTTCATCTACATATTGGAGAAAGCTCATTGTGAGTTTGGTTGGATGAGTTGTGTCTATGTGTAGAGAGTGAGCTTGGAGAAGAGCCTGCAAGTTGCATGTTTCTCTAGTGCAGAATTTCTGAAGTAGTTTGCAAATGTAGCAGCGGATACCTGAAGTTTATTTCATCCATTATACTATGCAGTGATTGAGGTGTTGATGTGTGGTTTCGAGTAGTGTTTTGAGGAGTTGTATTGCTACTTGTGGAGTATTGGTGTTTGGATTCTTGATTCAGATTTGTGAGCTTTGATACTATGTTGTTGTAGCGCTCATGTTGAGCAAGTTTTGAGAGTCCAGTCTGAAATTTATGGAATAAGGTTCGCATGTTGGAGTGAAGGCATTGAGGCTTTGAGTATACAGTGATTCGCAGATTCAGTAGATGGAAGACATTTCTCCATCCAATGGTGGTTGGATAGTTCGGCAAAAATTGGGCGAGGCTCATTGGTCATGGTGGTGACCAACGAATCAGAGTTGTTGGCAATATTGTCATTGATGGCAAAGGAGCAGCACAAAGAACATCAAGCAAAGGAGCAACAAAATAGCAGCAATGCAAGGAGCAACACTAAGGCAAGGAGTAGCACCAAACAGCGAAGTATCAACAATGCAAGGAGCGGCATCAAGGCAAGCAGCAACAACAATACAAAGAGAAATAAGCAGCAAAAGAAGGCAAAGTAGCAGAAGAAAGAGGAGGGGTTATGATACATTAAAATGTTTTGATAATGTTGCAAAGATTACTATATTGAAGAATTTGTGATGTAAAATTGTTGATTAAGCTTAATTGTTGTGATGCAAAGGCAAGACTCCAAGGCAAAGGCAAATATGTTGCAAAGATTGTTATGATGCATTAATGATAAATATTGTCATTTGATGTTGGCATTAGGTTGATACATTTAATCATTACATGTGGCTGAAAGTAATAGTGGTTGGATTATGTATTTTTGTGTTCTAATATTCAAGATATGAAGAGTTTGGAAAAGAATGAGTGGAAGGCAAAGAGTCAAGCCTATTCACTTCATTGATCCAGACTTAAACAGGAACGCAACAAATTACAGAGATAACCATATACACAAAGATGCAGCGGAAATAATACTTCATTTCATTAATGGAAAATACCGAAATATGCTTACAACCAGAAATGGAAATAAACCAGCTAGGGCGATGGCAGCTTATCTCTGAGAAGAGATGTGTGGCTACATGCCTCTAAACTGTGTTACAATGAGGCTCGAAGGCCTATTTATGGTTGAGAAACAATGGAAAAACCCTTCACATTCCAAAACCTAACCCTGGAAGATGAAACGCCAAATTGTGGGCCCCGTTTTTGGGTAAGTTGGTACATCAACTTCCCGGGGTCGCGAATTGGTCGTCTTATCCCCGTTTGACGCGCATGATAGCCCGTTGGAAAG